>JAQQRF010001094.1:0-60532 GCA_030523145.1 Trissolcus brochymenae
AAAAAAAAAATAAAAAAAAAAAAAAAAAAAAAAAAAAAAAAAAAAAAAAAAAAAAAAAAAAAAAAAAAAAAAAAAAAAAAAAAAAAAAAAAAAAAAAATGAGATACCGTATACATGTATAATATAATAAGCCCGAATTTTGAAACAAGGAAAAAAGTCTAAAAATAGTGTAAACACGCGCGGATGTTTAGTTTAGTCAAAACACGGCATCCAGATACGGAAAATCCAAAGAACGTATGCCAACTGCAAGGAAGCGGATGTCGCTCGTAATTAATAAAAGAAATCAACGCGCGTTCCTAGAAAGACGATCAGACAATTTATCGTTGAAATAATAATCTTGATAAGCGGCATAAATCATGGTGGTGAATCATGCGCCGCGTAAATCTTCGTTTCGCGGCAATTACTGTCCGTCGGATTTATTGCAATAGTATATACCCGGGCTTTATTTTTATACGAAACATGAACAATGATGTGATTTCGACTTGCGCATAAATTAGCATTCCGTACAACCAAATCATAAACACGCGACAATTAATTGGGCGCCCTGCCTCTTTTTCCAAATTACTTACGGGCTGTTGATAACGAGACATTTTTCGCGACTGACGCGTCGAGTGAGTCTTCTTTACAAAGCATAAGTCGGTAATTACATGAGTAACGCGATACGTTAATAATGATTCGGCGAGGAGTAATTTTATATCTTTGTAAACTAATAACAGGGTAGTCTGAGATGCCTGTGGCTGTGGATCGATATTATTCCAGAGACAGATAGGCCTCTACGGAGAAAGAAGTCCACGAAGGCACAATTCTCGGGACAGGGAATAGGTTTTATTTGATTAGGCGACCCCTTGGACAAACCAAATTTTGAAAACAAAGAAGGACCGTTTTGCTGCTGAATCTTATGGTGTACATACATTCGTATACAGTGATACTTTTAACCACGAACCAAGATTTGCTGTGTCTAATTAAGGATCGGCATGTCTGTAACAAGAAATGTAAATGACGAATTGGGTCTTGAAAAGTCAATAATTATATAACAATTGCAAATAAACGCGAGGCGTCGTACGTAGCAGCTAAGTTCTAACTAAAAACAAAGTTTGCACCAAAGACCGAGTTAAGATCAAGTTTGAGCCAACGAGCAAGTTAAGATTCAGTTTACGCGACGACCAGGTAAAGTGTAAATTCAAACTAAGGGAAAACCGAGGGTCTAATAGAAACTCGCTGGATTCTAAATATGAATTAGACGTTTGTTCAAGTAATAGAACTTGTTTGGTCAAAAATGGAACGGCAAACGAGTCGAGCAGAAAAACATCGGGCTGTCATCAGTGAGATAGGAAAAAAAAGTGTGCAAATTAAAAAAATTACTTTTTTTGTTTGACGCAATTCGTTTTCATACGTGTTGATTACGTAATGGTACCAATGCAATCCATTAAAACTTCCCGAGCAATAATTTCGGGCTTCAATTCAACTGATCATGCAGCATTTTGAGATTGTGTTCGCCATCACCTTATTTTTCTCTCCGACATTTTCGTCAGATGGGAAATGGATTTTAACGATTATATGGATGGAACCTACCACCGCGCGCCAATTATGTGCACACAGTCTCTCATTGCACCTACGATAATGTAATCAGTTCCAGCCCAATCTTCCAAATCACTTTGCAGGCAATCTCTGTCCCTCGATTCAAATTATATGCGCATACACATAATTTGGATTTTATTTTGTTTATACATATCCTTTTTACAGATTTTACAGATTATTCGCGCACATTTGAAACATTTACACTGTGCTCATTATTTTTGATGGATAAATGGATCAATGTAATTAATAATTACCACAGTTGTGGATGATTATATGATAGATTGAATAGGTTTTAATTTTGAAGCGAATCGAAAGCAAAACTCACGCCCTTCAAGAGAGTCCGTACGAGCCGTCAGAACAAAAGGGCTGTAGTTAAACAAGCGAACGATGATGGACAAGAAACAAAGCTGAAAATGAGGAACCCTTTCTGGTGGCGCCCAAAATATAAGCAGCCGAACGTTGTTTTGATTGAGAGCGAACGCTGTGATTGATTCCTATAAACAGTGCACTCATCGGGGCATCCCTTTGGCGTGTGCCCTTGCATTGTACACTACAACTAGGCTTCATCGGCGAGACTCTCCCTCTCTCTCTCTCTCTCACAGGGACAAATATATAGGTTGCGCGGCTTTTTCCAATCAAGCAACTTGCTGAATTTGTTTCCCTAAACGTCGTTGTGTTGGCAAGTTATTGATTGGGCGCTCGGACTTCATGTCGTATCGCATACAAGAGAACGAGATAAAAAGAGAAAAATAGCAACGCGCGAAACAGGGATGCCAGATCGAGCGAGACGGTAAGATAAACAGAGAGAGAGAGGCAAAGACATCAGCGCCGGACGCAGTAACTCCGAGCTCGTTTCGTTTCGCCTCGTTTCGCTACGTTACGTTACGTTTGCTCGGCAGTGTATCTCTTCGCGCGCGATATAGGGGCGGAATAATAATTACGATCGAGCCGTTTCAATGATTGCGAACTACGAAAAATAAAACACCAAGCCGCGCGGGGGACGGGGCGGGCTTTAAACCCGTCTCTGTGGCACTTCCGCTCGATACGAGCGCTCGCAAAATATAGAGACCGCCTGTGTGTGCATTGGAAAATATTTTTTTGTCCCGATGCAACTTGTGTTACACTGCAGTTTATTTGCTTTGAATATCGCGCAGCGATAGTTTCATACGTTTCTATTTTACGACGCTTGATTTATCGCACGGTCGTTTTTTTTTTGTTTGTTTTTTTTTTTTTTTTTGTTTCACATCGATCTCGCGAGATTGATGCGTTTGTTGTATTTCAATGACAAATCGGTTAGACAAAAAATTTACCGAACATAGAACCTTTGACCAATTTTGCCTATCTGTGCAAAAACTTTTTCAACCAGGAGGCTTGTGTATAAAAAAAATTTGCCCACCGCAAAATTGTTCGCCCGGTCGTGATTTATCATTAGGATTGACGAATGGATTGAGTATTATAATCCAAGCGAGTTTCTATTACTTTCCGTTGGTTAATGGTATCGCAATTAATTCAATCGTTAAACGCGGCAACTTTTTTTGTATGAAAATCTATCTGCCTTTCACAGCTAAGTTGACGCAACCGTGGCTCCTTTCAGCGACTGTATTAACGAGTCGCAAAAAAGCAAATCTCGTTACGGTCGACAAACGACGATGACAAAGATGGTGGTCCCGTGTTAAATTTATAGAGCCACCAGCCTCACCTCATTCATACAACGACGGTCGTTAACCACTACTGCTTATGGCGACTTGCTTTCGTTATGAATGTAAACACGCTCGGGCCTCCAATTGTTTTCTCCTCCTTCGCTATATCGATTTGTTCAAACCCAAAGTTCACAAAAAATACATCAATATTCAATTTTCATGCAAACAAACTTTTTCCAACATTCGATACCAACGAAAAAACACACCTATCAAGTTTCGACACTTGTCATTTCTTTGATGTACACGCGATGTAACTTTATTGTGACATATCTTTTTAAAACGATGATACATATGAAACTTGTTTGTTTCCTTTTTGATGTAACAAAAGTTGTTTTCAGGTTTTAATCTAAGATGAAAAACTGTTGAGTGTAAAAGAAACAAAAAGTAGATGACAAATTAGTTTGATAAATGACGTATCTGTGCAGCAGAAAGCGCAAACATATTCAGCGATAGGGATCTTAATTGTGTGGACAATTTATTCGCGAGATGATTTGTTTTTGAATGAACATTTGTTATTGGCCATGGACATTAATCGAAAAATTGTTTGTCCGAGTTTCTCAGTGTTACGAGATTTGTTGTGAAGGTGGATGTAAATCAGCAAGATATTACGATGAGAAGCGTTGACACAAGGACTAAATCCTGGCGAACAGTCGCGCCGACAGTAAGGCATTATTATATACGACAACGCGGATGAAGAGGACAAGAGGATACGTTGTATCTATAACCCGATACATGCGAGCGTGCAAGCGCGGCATTCGCATACCGTCCTAATATGCCGGTCCTCCTATTCCCCTTTGTCAGTTAGCGAGGCCTTTGTCGCTGAGGAAAGCCGACCGTTTCCTCTGCAGCGCTCGTATATTATATCGCTATGCAACGGAGAGGAATGCAACAACCACTTGTCTTCAGCATCGGTATTGCCGCTGTTGGTTCTGATGCCATTGCTACTGCCACCGATGATCCCTTGTGCATGTACCGCGCGCATTTTGTAGAAACATCAATTACCCTGCGTACACGTCCTCCAGATGATAATTGTCCTTCGTCCCCGAAATATCTCGAAGCTCTCATTTTCTGACAGTCAAAATGTGCCAAAGACCGAATAAATCGAACAGTAAAAAGAACCCTTGCGCCCAAGGTCACGTCCAAACCATCCGATTCAACTACAATATTATATTTTGTTGGGATTTCCAACTAATGAGGTTTGTGTTTTTGAAATAAGGCAAAAAGAATGAAGATCCGACGTAGTACAAGGATAAGGTGAAATTTATGACACCGATGCTGGATGAAAACTCATCACCATAATGGCGCAGAAAGAAACCTTTTCTGAGTGAATCGTCCGATTAAAATTTCGTATTGAGTATAAAAATGAGACGCTGACTACTTTTTAATAAAGTATCATATATTTATTGGCGTGGTGAAACGTCAGATAATCCAGACTGAAATATGATCATCGTGGAATGTCGAAAAGTCTGGCAACGTGAGAAAGACACAACTTATATTCGCGTATGTGTACACGTGCAATACGTCATTCAATTTAACTGAATTTATGGTTCCACTTTTTTTGTACCTTTTATACATTTAAGAAGATATCGCGCGCTTCAACGCTACTTTTCTAAATATAAACCGACGTTATCTCATATATGAAACAGTCACGACCTCAAATTTTTAATCTTTCCATACATTATTTTAATTTTATTCGCGGGATATGGTAATATTAATATAATATTACAAGTTTGCACGCCTCGCCAGTTGATGACTTTTAAAAGTAACTGGATACTTTTTAATTGCCTCTTTATCGTTCTGTGATAACAAAATTGTTTTCATTTAATTTTTCATCCATTATGTAATACACAGTTTTGCACAGAAATAGTCAAAAGCATATACTTTTGACTTTTAATGTCTGCGTAAGCATATCTCAAAAATGTGGTCAGATTCCAAGTAAGAGAAGAATGATCGCACAGGAGATCGTTATTCAAGTGATCCGTTTAAAGGGTGCGTTAAAGCAGTCAAGTGTCTAGTCACTCCGTGAAACGAGAAAACGTCGCGATCGATCCATGCTGTGAGATTTGGTTGCTTCAAGAGTTGGTATCTGTGACTAGACGTCTTCTGCTGTCACACTATGTATCTTTGACTTTTTCCAAACGTAAACCGATTCTCTTACGAGTAAACAAATCTATACAAAACTTTGTTCCAAAGAAATGTAGAAATCAAAATATTCCAGCATTGTTCGAATGAAACGTCAAGTTACACTTTTTTATTTACTTAAAAAGCATTTCAAAACGTTGAAAATAAGTCTAAAGTTGTATGAAGAATGTCTAAGAAGTTTTACAAATGTTTGATTTACAAAAAAAAAAACATGTAAATAAATGCATTTTTAATGGTGTTCAATTTCGATAAAATATAGGATTTAGTAAGATTTGTATCTAGTCGTAGTTTCTCACATAAAACAGGTAAATAAGTATATAGAAACGCTATAAAACAAATATTCGCAGAGCGGTGTGATGCTCTACAACGGATCGGATATAAATCTGTCGATGCAGAAAGATCGATTTCGATCAGATCGACTCGTTATAGATGAGAAACGCGAGCTGCTCTGCCATTTAGCCCTTACAAAGGCGAGAAATTTAGTGCAAACCGACTTCTGAGGATGCGCTTAGTAGTTCCGTTTTCGATCGAAGTCGCGTGATATAAGTGACATTGACGCTGAAGATAATCGTTCCAGATGCTGCTGTCCTTGAACTCCAAACACTTTGCATCAAAAATTACTTGCTGCACAATTTTTAACTATTTCACTTTCGATAAAATCATTTGCATCATTACATATCTTTTTTTCTTTAATTTCACTTTTATTATATTTTCAATTTAAATCTATTTCACTAGACGGTAGAGAAGATAGGGATAATATTTTGGAAAGGTAAAGAAAAACTTGTTTTTTTTTTTTTTTTTTTTTCAAAAAAATGTAAAAATTTGCACGAAAACAAAAGTAAGATTCGGTATAGACGTCGGCGTAGAGTGCAAACTGTAACAAATCCAGCTTTCACCCGGGCAGACAGGGAGACAATTTATGTGGCGCGCGTTTCGTTCCGTTTGAGGACGATACGACGCTACCGCAACGACAAGGACTCACTCTGCAGAGCGGCTATTCATCGGTATGCCTTATATTTTATGGAAGTGAAGCCAGAGATGCATCCTGATGCAACTTGGACGCCATGACGAATCTTCAACGTCCGCAATCCTCTTTCACTCTGTCTTCGCGACGACCTTGCCGAAGCCTCATCATTGCACTCGTTATTCTTCGACACGATTTCGGGTCCTGGTGTTCTCGCTGAGGTGCAAAAGAGAAGACAATAAAACAGGCCCGGAGAATACCTGTCTATCTACCTACTTGGCTAACCTGTCTACCTGCTACTCGTGCAAAATAATTGCCGTGTCACGTTTACGAATGAGCGTTATTATTTTCATTATCAGCTTACCCAAGGTGTACATTTATTCATCATGTTTGTTTCCATTTTACCAACCGAACCAGCTTTGAAAAACGGTGATTATTGTTCTCTACAGTTAAATCTATTACATCTTGTTCACAGGTTCTCTTACATAAAAAGGGAAAACAAAATATTTGTCCGAAAATCAGAAACAAGTCATTCATTTTCAATAATAGAAAACCTTTCAAAAACTAATTCAAGCGTCTCAAAAACACCTGTGAAACCTCATTTTTATTTCCTTTGTTAATTTGGTCATTTTATTTTTGTAATGAAGTTTTCTAAATTTTCTTCTTTTTCGATTCGGAACTGATGTATTTTAATTTTATAAAAGAAAAAAATTTTAACGATGATGGCCGTTCATTGTCTCAGACGTGTTACTGTAATTTAAAATTATCGTCAGGCTTCATAATGAGGATCTAACACAATCCGCAGCCTCGTTCGTCCGCCCATTCGTACTAACACCAGTTCGTTATATTACCTTGATCAGACAATTAAGTGGTGGCAACTTAATAATAATAAATATCAATTAAAATCGCAGTATTGACGATATTAATGTCAGATTAAATTAATGACGATAAACGGGTTCCAAAAAAAATCCCTCTCATTTCGTGGGACAACTGGAACAAAAAGTTATCGCGATATCAATTTGATTAATTTTATTTTCAAATAATTCTTATGTTTTGTTTGTTTTTTTTTTTTTTTTTTTCGTTTAATTCTATCGCATTAAAACTAAATAACAATGAATGTTCTCCAATTTTTTCTTGATATTTCAGAGAAAAAAAAACTTGTCTCGCAAATTACATTTATCCGTGGGAATGAATATATAATTTCTCATTTGACTGTCTATCAAAATCAAATTTCAAAGATTCATAATTTCGTAGTAGTATTATAAATTTAAATAAGAAATTACACTAAATAAAAAATGTTTATGGAAAAGGTAATACATGTAAAATTGAATTGCCAAAGATAATATTGAAAGATTAGAAAATGAATCAATCGATTTAACACAGAGTTGTTGTAATTGTGTGAAGGAATTGAAAGAGTAAAAAAAACAATAAACAGTGGTGCAAGATGAGGAGGAAGAATCGCGGTGAGGGGGAGGAAGAGGGGGACTGGGAAATAGTTTTTTAACGGAAGGTGTTTGTAATCGTGACGACGCAAGTAAATGTTCATAATACCATAATGGGTGAAGAAAACTCGAACAACAGTCAATTTCAAAGGTACTCGGCTTCCGTTATGGTTCAGATGATCTTCTCTACAGTATACGGTATAATAGCACAAGAAATGCCGTTTCCTGGAATTGCTCGCTCGAGACGATTCCTAGCTATATAAAAGTATCGACACAAATGGCAGATCAACTTTTGAATTCATCATCGACATCATATTTTATAATTATGGTATCAATCAAAAAAGTGCGACGAATCGGAGCAATCAGAAGCGGACTTTGCCTTTCTTATACAGAGCTATAACTGAATCGAACCTAATAACGATTGATGAAAGTTTTTTGATTCAAAGTTGTGATATAAAAAGTAGGAAGTTGACGAAGAAAAAACGCAAGGCAATTAACTTTCTTGGTTTGATATAAATATTTAACATTTCACAAATTGATTTACATCATCACGAAACTAAGAAAGACACCATTATTATTTTACGGTAACGATTTCTAATACATCAAGCATAACCAAAAACTTCATAAATGAGCCGGTGAAAAAGCGAGCCATTTGGGAATATTAATGACGGACATGTCTTGCATCGAAAGAGCAAATAAAATGCGAGCTTGTGTGACACCATAAAAGTGAATATTAAAAGCTAATAATTAATATAATGGGCAGAGAGAGAGAGAGAGGAGCTAGATATTTCCTCAAGATTTGGGAGACTCAAAAAGATTAGCCCTTTCACGGTTGCAGGTTGGTGGGACAGATCTAAGTTGAACTTGAAGAGTGATAGAGACAGAGGAGCGGAGATAGGATCTCCCGAAAGAGGACCAAATCTACACTGTCAGGTTTCTCTTTAATAATCTTGAAGGTCGACAAGGTGATCATAGAGTTTCCGGTCGCACGATCGTAACGGTCAAAATAATTAATGCTCCGAGGTGTGTGTTGGTTGGTTGTATTCGTGTATCATATCGTATGGCAATCATTTCTGTATGATTTCATATGTTACACATTAAGCAGGCCGGATCGGGTAACAAGTTTGAATTATCGCAGATTTTCGTGTTTTCATAAATTTAATGCTTTCCTATATGACAGCAACAGTTTCTCATCCACTGTCGCGTAAATTTATTCTTAACAACTATTTTATGATCGGAAATATTATCTCGCACAATCGCCACCATCTTTACGAACTTCTTCCATGCACTTCGTTATATATCTAACATTTTATGACTTAAGTAAAATGTAATAT
The DNA here is from genome assembly GCA_030523145.1 of Trissolcus brochymenae. Taxonomy (NCBI): domain Eukaryota; kingdom Metazoa; phylum Arthropoda; class Insecta; order Hymenoptera; family Scelionidae; genus Trissolcus; species Trissolcus brochymenae. The sequence goes on from JAQQRF010001094.1 coordinate 9,160, forward strand.
TGCAATAAAATCATATGACGCTCGAAACGAGACAGCCTTTTTGCGCTCTTATTTTTTAGGGCCACTTTTCTCACTGAAACGCTTTGCTCATGAACAATGATTTCCGTCGACACTGACTTGGTTTTCATTACTTTTCAGTCAACTCATTCACGTAATAATATGTTTATTCATTTATGGCAATCTCAAACATTGACGCAATTAAATCCAATTATGGAATTGAGAATTTTATGTACTGCTAAGTAATAAAAATGCAGCTTTATTCAATTTTTATCTTTCACGTAAATTTCATTTTTTTTGTTGAAATTTAAAACATTAAAACACGAAAACTGATTTTCTCAAATTACAACTCAAATTCCACCTTTGTTTGTGTGTGTGTGTGTGTGTGTGGTATTAAATTGATCAAGTTTTTATTAAAAAACGAAACGTCCAACATTTTGTCTTTAATTTTTTGATAAATAGAGCCTTCAGAGTCTTTTTATAAAATGAATAAAGCATACATTCCAAGTTTCAAATTAGATATGCTGAAACGTTTGGCGCAAATTTAAGAAGGAAGGAGACACAATGACACGATAGCCTTTGCGTTATTGTGTGCCACGAATAATGACATAAAATGTCACTATTAGCTGCGAATTGTGTTGTTACACTTTCCGGGCACACGAGTTTCGAAGGAACCCGAAGAAACATATTAAATATGGATCGACGAGCGCATTTTCAACAGTTGAATAATGAATCGAGATGAATGGAAAAATGAAAAGTTCACGCGATTGAAAACAAGAATGAAACAAGGTCCTTCGTATCTGTCAAGTTGCCCTCGGCTGGACACGCCATTGAACGCTTCATATAAATTATAACCATTTTTGCATCGTTAATCTTAACATTTTTATGCTTCGTATACTTTCTTTGCCAGCAGATCGTAAATAATATTTTTACTACAAGCGAAAAGAGACATCGCATTTACGATGGTTTCATTGTCATAAGTGATATTTGATCGCTGGAATTTACAGTACAAACAAAAAATTACCTCAACTTGTTTTCGTACTCATCGTTAAACGTCGTCTAAATATTACTTTTTATTCATAAAATTCATAAGTTAATTTTTTTAATTCAAGCTCGGTTTCTTAGCTTACACACGTTATGACAATAAAATAAAATGATTGCATTACAAAAGTGAAATATAGTCGAGTGGTCAGGCATCACGAGTTTATTAGCTACATAAATGCGTACTTTTGTGACATTTAGCATAATACGGGTGGCTACTGTTTTGTGAAATATACATTACTTTGAAGCACGTTACGTTGCCTACATACATTATTAGAAGGTAGGGAGAGGGGGAAGAGGGTTTAAAGGACCCGTGTATGTACATATCCGTGTCTGCGCCATTTGAGCGTTTCCTAATTCACTGAGTTGTCCGGCGTGCGGAAACGCACCTGCATTCCATCTGGCACATGCTTCGTTTGGCGACTAGAAGACTGTGGATGTCACGTCGTTTCCATATTTTGTGCAAACAAGCTACAACATTCATTTGCACATTCCTCAACCTCAAATGGACAATCTGAAATTGTATAAAATTCGTTCACCTTATGTTCCTTCAAATTCAAAAAGTTTCAAAAGTTTTATCATAGAACAAAATTGAAGAAAATAAATCTGTCTGTCCTAATTCGGATTACATTTCTATCCGAGCAGAGACCCGCCGTTAGCCTCAAACTCAGATCGAACTTCTCTATATACAAACATGGAAAGCGCTCGCGACCAGCGAGAAAGCCGTTTACGCATCAGTACATAACGCCGATACTTGTCAAACACTGTATTTCCATACAGTGGTACTATACGGCCATACTTGGTTCACAGATCTAATGTAAATCAAGGCGTAATGTACACGCCTTCTGCCAGCAAATACGCTTACGTTTACGCGAGTTGCGCGAAATGGAGACGCGACACAGGACTATGCCTTTCTTATTTCCATCCGAGTCCCTGCACTCTTGATCTCTCTATTATACCTTCATGAAGAATTAATGCAACAGAGCTCGCGATTCAATGAGCGAGCTGCGATGCCTTATTCAATGACTTGCACTGATTTCGCACGTTCGCACACCAATTGTGTTTCGTATCGAATCGAGGACCTTATTTTTCATAATGTTCATAACCAAAATTGTCACGAACGCTTTTTAATTTACAATCAAAAGTTTTTGTTCACAACGAAATGGTAGTTTATGGGAAAAAAGATGACAATACAACCCCATTGCTGACTGGGATTAGAATTTGCAACATCTCTTGTTCTGTCAGGGCCACCATGTTCATTAAATAAGCCAGCCACCCCTTTTACGAATTCCTCATGTCACAGCTTTGTCTACTTCGTGTTTTCTCTTTCGCACTTTATGCCGCCTCGAAACCCGTCACTCACACGTTCCAAAGTTTAATTGATCAATGATAAACTTTATCGATCATTTCGAATTCATTTAACTTTGAAGCAGTTTATAACACACAGAAACGCGAGCGGTATGCGCGCTCAATAGGCACTTGTGCTTGCGCTCATTTATGTTTATTCATGGTTCAACACATGATACACATACTCCAACTTCAATTTTCTTCACCAAAATACGTAGCTTTGATTCGACAAAAAAGTATTCCACCTAAAGAAGTAGAAAAAAATGTACATTTTTGTTTCCTTCAAAATAGTAGCTAATTTGGCAAACATTTTGTGTAAGTGGACAAAAATAATTTAAAGATCGATCAAGATTATTATCTTCAAGAAACTCTTTCGGGCGTATTTTTGACAACGCAGTATCAAGGAGCAATTATTTCATACAAAGTGTACAGGCTTTTTTATATAATAAATGCAGAGAGGCAGTTAAGTCGAAATCGGCAAACCAGAATTTCATGTCAGACAAAAATACCATAATGAATGAACGATTTGCATATTTCTCGCGTTGTACATTTTACCATTGGATACTTATTTGTATTCTTCTTGTACATTGTAAAAACGTTTCAAAAATGATGCGGTCACGCGACTATTGGCCCTTAATATTACTTTCATATGTAGCACAGCATTCATGACAGATGTGAGAGCCTCCACATCGCCGAGATATGATGTGCAATCATCTTCTTGTAAGGCAAAATATAATTAACATACATTAGCAGATTTTTTCTCGCACGCCATGCAGATCATTGTGCGCGTATTAAATTGCAGACCCTGTCGTTAACTTTGTTGCTTTTTTTTTCATCATCCTTCATGCAAGGGTCTTTTTATTATTAAGATATACATTTAAAGTGCTTAATTTGTTTAGTTCAAAACAGACAAAAATGAGAACGTCCAAGATTAAACAAATGGTAAAAAAAAAAAAAAAAAAAAAAAAAAAAAATTTCAAAAAAAAAAAAAAAATGTTTTCGAGGATTATTAATAGACCGTGATAAAACTCAATTTTGAAAGGATGAATGAAATGAAATTTATTTAATATACCCTACCACCTAATGAAGGAAACTAGTTTTACGTTTTCGCACGCCATTATAACGACGAAATTTATAATACAGTATATTAGCACATTATGCTCGTAAATATTCCAAAGATGCGCACCGGTCAAAATCACCGGCAAAACGTTCGTTCCACTCAATAGCTCCGAACGCTTCCCATGTTCACAGATAAATTCTTGCGATAACCTCGATGCCTCACAAATTTATGAACCCTTTATTACTCACTTGTATATAATACAAGTCATAATCATAAACAAACTACAATATTTTTGTCGTCTAACTATTTTTAGATGCCTGCAATGTGAAATTAGAATCTTATATCTATACTGACGTCACAAATATAAACCGCTTCTGATACATTGAATTTTTAATTGACGCAATGGCATCAAGTTGTTGAACCTTGAGAGTTACACAAATATCATTTTTCTTTTTCAGCTTGATTTTGAAGCTGACGCTGAGCCAGACAAAAACCCTCAGAATGTCTACAATTTTGTGAAAATGTGCTTTACACGTATATACAAAAGGTCAGATCTTTTAAACCATTAGCCATCTTTGAGCGCTTCAGTCCTTAAAATATAACGCAAAGTTTGTATTTTTACTCACATTTGTATAGCTCATTTATATATCTATAAAGTGTAGCAAGTAGATGGGTTAGGTATCATGCTTTATTCAGACGTTCTTTCAGCGCATCTCCCTTTCCAGTGTCTTTCAATGAATACTAAAAGTTAGTGAATGCTCAGCCGCCTCTGATATTAGTTATACTTAATTCAAGACACGAGGTTGATGAGGCGCGTGTACCAAAAACAGCGCGCCTCGGGGGGAGGCTCTTTGCAAGTTCAAAGGTCAGTATTGCTCTCTTAATGGCGCTCTGCCAGGCGTGCCATTACATGCTATTTTTCTTTAAATTCATCGTGCTCGACTTATATTTTCATTAGCCTTTCAGAACGGAGCTCGTAAACCGTTTCACCTGTGCCAGCGGCGATCTCTTCTCAACTCTTTAGCTGCATCCTCGCATCGCGCATCCCGCTCGCCTCGTTTCATCTTTGTCCGCTCATACACATTCAAAGATAAATAGGCGTTTTAAAATCGTATAAATTTTTTACTATAAAACTAAATGGTTCGGCTCTTTTATTTTCATCTCGTTTTCTCTCTTCCTTGCTCTTTTCTCATATATTCTCTCATGCTAAATTTTATGCAGAGGCGAAAACCGTCATTCAGGTTTCGGTTATTAAAATGAATGGCTGTACCGAAGCATCTCGAGATGTGAAAATTAACATGTCTTGTTTGTTACTGCGCGAGATAAATCAGTGTCGCGCGAATTTCGAAAGCACATCAGTCGCCGCGAGAATACAATCATCTTGCGCGGCATAATTGTTGTCAGTTGAAATGCAAAAGAATCAGGTTGGGTGAACGCGAGTGAGAATCGGCAAGTGAAATGAACAAACGAAAAACACGACTCGAGTGTCGTCAAAGGCAAGTTACCGTGACAGAAGACACAGTCGTCTCGCATTCACGCTATCTCGATGATTACCCAATATTGCTCGTGGTGATATCGCTAAGCATATACACAACTTGGAGGCAATTATATGCGTTTTATAGTGACAACGAGCACATCGCCAACTATAATCACTTGATCAGCTCTTCCCTTCGTATCCACATCATATAATCTTTGTTGTATTCATATATGTATAAGTATATGAGGATGTGCTCGATTCAAAATAAACAGTCAAACCTGTCAACAGAATAATGTTAATATTTAGTTTGCATTCAAATATTTTGCTATAATTGAAAGATGCATTACTTTTTAAGTTGAAGAAAAGCAACAATTAAACATACATAGTTTTTTATAAATATAATAAAATGATGCGTTGGGATTAACGAAAGTAAAAGTATGAACATCAAATTTGTCTTATCATCATTGAAGGGAATATGCATCAAGATTTATGGTATAATAAAAAGATGTGACTATAAGAGGACGACAAAAAATGCTGAAAATAAAAGAAGATAGGAAATACAGGGGGAACGTCGTTGACGACGCGAACGGGCCGGGACCTCGTATAATATCCGAGGTGTTAGGCACCCATGCCGTGGTGTCGTCGACGTGTCGCGCGTCGGCGTGGGCGTGCGTTTTATATTCATCCCGAGGTATCATTTTCACGAAGCTTTAAAAACACGCGCGGCCAAATAAATAATGTCGTTCGTCGCAAACTCTTATCCCGAGGTCGCCGGGCGTGCTTATAAATAAGACAGCGCGATGTTCCTCGTCTTCTCGCTCCTCGTTCACAAGTCGCAGCTATAATATCTGCACATATCTATATGTGTAACGAAGAATGAGCACCTTTCGTCATTCTTAAGCGCCAAACAACTCCGAGTATACATCTATTTAAAAAGATCTCTATCTCGTGTTAAGAAACGCGTTGATTTCAAGCGTCATCGCATAAACAAACTTCATTGTCGGCTTTTAAACCCGTTTTCAAAACATAAAAATTAAAAAATAAGAAACTGCCTAACCCCTTTCTTTGTGCTAACTTCTTTTTCTCTCTTTATCATTATTCTTTTTTTTTTTTCTTTTACATCTTCGTAAACGTGAATGAAATTCAAAAAATGCAAAACATAATTCAAGAGGACGTCGTCTATTTTCATAACAAAAGTGTACGCCGAAGGATCCATTCCAAAAACTACAACATTTTTGGCGTGCATGCGATGAGGACGCCGGTACCGTCGTATCCTTTTTCGCAAAACATGGTTCATTTCGGTGAGGAAAAGGGAGGAAGTCTGAGTACTTTTTTTCCACCAAAGCATTGCCAGATTTATGACAATCGCATCCGAGTTGTCTTATTTTTAACCTTTCACCCATTAACGAGCGTTGTTTCTCGCTCTGAACACATTCTTTAGCTGGAAAGTACCTTGATAATCGACGAGAGCACAGATACGCCTTTACAACCGAGTTTTAAATCTGCTTGTATTACCCGCCATTGAGCTTACTTACCTTTTATTTCTTACGAATTTCGGTTCTTTTATTCCGCAAATTATTCGCCTTATGAAACAAATTCTCAGTTTACAAATTAACTTGAAATTTATCTTTGTACAGTGCTCAAAGAATTTTATAGCTACAATTGCTACATAAAAAGAAACATTTTTATTTTTATTCGCTTGTTTCTTTACTTTTACAACAAAAATTATCTATTTTTCATAACTTTCAGGATAGAATCGTGATTAATTCGCTTGATATCCAGACAATACTGAACAAGATGTTTTAATATTTCATACGTGTATAATCAATTCATTCCTGGCAATGTTGATAATTCACCAAAGAAAAAGAAAAAAAAAGACACAGGACGTTGTTTACATATGATGAATTCATAAGTTTTACGATGTCCATACATTATCTGTCATATGATACGTGGACGTTAATATGAGTTTCAAATAAATTTGCTTTCTATGTGTAGAAAATATATTTCAACAGAACTCATATTCGAAATGCTTTTTCATAATTTATCCTCTCAATGTCGTTACATTAAAACCGACAAAAAAATTCATCGTACGAGTCTAATCTTATAAACTCCCAGCTCGAAAATCCATAAAAGTTTAAACGTTGCTAAATTCAATCGAAATAACTCAAATTGGTGTAAATTATAAATAATGTAAAAAAAACGGGGCGAATGATTTGATCGTCATCTGTTATTTAACCGCAATATCGAACGAGATTAAATTTTATACCGAGAGTAAAATATAATTACTCTCTAAAATAGCGTCCATATTTCGCATTGCTTTGGTAATCGAATTAATCGAATGAAATGTTCATGAATTGTTCGGCATTAACTTATACATAATGCACGCACAGTATTCGTGCACGCGCATCCCAATCGAACGGCTCGTTATTTTGTGATATTATTGATAGAACGGTGATAAGATTAAATCGACTTGAAAGTATAAAAGAGCGTCGTGATGGCGTCTAGCTCTGTCGGCTCGGAACGTCCCCTCGGCGCTCATTATCCAATAATCATAATTAGTGATCGGCGCCATTATAACGTCAGACAACCCCATCGGCCCGCTTTTGAGTCATTTCGCATTGCGATTATTTTCTTTATAAATTGCAAAATTGTGTCTGTGACGGGAATGTATACACGATCTTGAATACAAATGCAATGGCTGGCATATAATTGTGAGTGTGTGCGTCGTACACGCCGAACGCCAAGTTTCAGAGGCGCTGGAACGCGCGTGCAAATGAAACGGAGATAGTACGAGGGAGGAATGAAAGATAGAGAAAGAGCCATTCTGCTCCGGAGCGCGGGATAATAATGTTGACGTTAACTGTATAATTATGGAACGCCTCACCGGCCGTTATTGCCAACTAAATTATCGCACAAAAGCAATTAAGACCCCGAGTTTATATTCATAATGCCGAAATTCTAAAACAAAAATCATGTTTTTTGTTTTTTGAAAAATTAATTTCAACGTGTTAGCACAGGATTTTACTTTGACGAACGTGTAAAATAAAAAAAAAGTAGGTTAAAGATTAATGAGCCGGTAAAAAAGGCAATTTCAACATTTTCAGAATGTCATCAAGAATACAATTGTTTTGTAAGTTTTATATGTACTCGTTATTTTGTTCGTTAGTTTTTTTCTTCAGATTTGAGTAAAAATATAATAATGAAAATATCAATTACAATGCAAGTCAGGCGGGACGAGGTATGAAGAGCGCCCCGGTATAGCAATGGAGCGTAACATTTGAGCATTATAGAAGTTTCCGGTGAAAGGATATTTCCTTAATGTCGTAAGTTCACAATCAATTTTTGTGACGCTACAATAGTTTCGGGGTCAACGTAAAGACACACCGCCTGTAGACTTCAAATGGATTGGCTGCGAGCGAGCTAACAGGTAGCGATGACGTGACGGTAATATTTGTTCTAAAAAAACTGAACGAAAACAAGCAATTCATTGTCTCCGACACAATAACTGGGCGTTTCTTATATATTTTCATAATCCCTTTTTACTTATTTTCTTTTCTATTCACATATAACGAATTTTTCTTCAACATAATTATTACCGAAAGAACAAGATATTATGTTTTATAATATATAAATTTGCAAGATGAAAGAAGGGGTTGAAGATGTTTGTTAAATTTTTTAGAAAATAGTCAAGATTTCAGCATTAAATGAATTCTTAACGAGGCGCGCTATTCGACAGCAGTTTCTTCAATCGTCCGGAATTAAGGCTTGCGACACTGCGGAAAAGTTTACGAATACTTGAAGGCAAGCGGCGCGCATAACTTTCCTTCATTAAGCATAATCGCTATTTGATGCAGATAAGTTCATTTTCGCGAGAGCGTTTACCTCCCGATGAGCGCGAGCTACGTCGGCCCCCGGGGGCCGCTGCTAGCAAGAACAGCAAGCGTCAGATTTATCGAACGCTTAATTAACATACTAATTTGATTCTCAAGCTCAACTTGGATTTAATTTTTCAAGCTCAAAAAATTAACTAAACAAAAGAAAGCGAAAAGCTTATCTGTAAGGATTTTATACGTCGGATAATAAGGAGGACCCCCTTGGATTAACGATGAAAATCGACTGATATTAATTTACTCGTCCGGTGATTTATGTTCAGAGATTACTAATAAATATGTTTCTTACTGCTGCAGCTGAAATGACAATCGATCGACAATTGTTTAAATTGTTGGAAATTAGACGGTGCAAATGTGACAGATTCATGATGACTGATTTAATTTGATATATCTAACCGGTCATTTAAAATCCGAAATCCTGTCGTAATAAGTATGAGTCAGCACAGTAGACAGAGGAAATAAGCTTGTGTTATTGGTGTGTGCCATTTTCAGTTGAGCCGTCATTAAAATCAGACACCCTCTGTTACGTTTGACCAAAATTTCAGGGATTCACGTGCTTATCCATCTGTGATAAAAGGAAACTCTGCGGATTCATGTTACATTTGATTTATTATATCAACTGTCATTGAATCATGTTTTATTCCTAATGTCTATATTTTTCGTCATCGTATCCATTTCAGACCACCAACTGTATATATATATATATATTTTTTTTTTTCTTAAGGTTTCATCTAAAAAAAATAGCCATTTCTTCTATGTCAAAAAAATAACACGTCTCCCTCCTGTGAGAACGGAAAGAATATATCAAAAACTAATTGTGATCAAAATTACACGTGAACACCTACACGGGGAGAGATAAAATGTGTATGTACATATAATACTCACTTCAGTAATAAAACGTAGGCGGCTCTCCGGGCATTACGAACATTAGATCGAGACACAAGCGCAATAAACCTATCTGTATAATCTGCCCTACAGGAATTAACAACCCTCTGAAGGTAGCTACTAACGAAGTAATTCAGTGGATGAATGCGAAGGGTGAAATGCGAATGTGGAGTTGGCCGAGGTGCTGCCAGTCAGACCCCAGTTATATACCCTATACACATCGATGCATATGTGTTGGTATAATTCCAAAATTGAGATTTACGTGGATCAAACTTTTTCCCTTCAATGCTCATTTTGTAACTTGGATTGTGCACTCAATTTTCATCGCTGATCAATCCTAAATATAACATCTATCCAAAAAGTTATTACCAAAGTTGTTCAAAGTTTCAAGACGAAGGTGAAATGTTTTGTATGGGATTGTTTTCGAACAGGAAAAAGTGCTTGTTAACAAGACGAAAATCTCCAAGCAGACCACTGACATGTTGCCTTAACGTGGAACAAAGTGAGAGCGTGAAGTGAAGATTGTAAACAAAGTGAATGACCAGGAACGACGCGCGAGAGCCAAAAGTGAGCTGGGAACGGGTCGATGAAGGAGGACGTTACGTTTTTGGCAATGCATTTGTTATTCACGACAAGGATTGAAGGGGAGGAGGATAAACGCAAGTTCAGTCTAAAAGCTGAGATGCCGTGTGTTACCCGAAATATCTACGAGTACCCCGGGAGGATATAAATGAGCGGCACGAGTCGACAAATCAAGAAACTATCGACATAAATAAATTTGTGGCCCGCCAGGGGTTTCGCGAGAGCCGTCGTAAGAGATACGTCGTGAAACTATGAGGGAAATGGCAAGCCCTAAGTCAGCAATTACCCGTGTTTCTCAGCGGCCCGATGCTATTCTTCGCCTCAATGTTAACGTCTTGCACTATATCACGTAGATTACACGTGCTTGTGAAAAGTGTTGCTACGGCCATTTTTCTTAAACCGATAGCAAAATCTCAACCTTCTGCTATTATTTTATTTTTACTCCAATTTTTCTTCTAATTTTTTTTCATTACTATTCAAAAATAAACGCTTTCATGATTGGATTAGTCAATACTGACGCCTATATTTGACAAACTGTCAAAGATTCACTCTTAAAAATGATTGACTGTGTTAAATAATTGTCGAGAATAAACACACCTTAAATGAAAAACCAAAAGGTTTGGTCTAAAAAAAAAATAATGTAAGATCAAAACTAAAATACTCAAATAAATTATTTCAAACAGATTGAATGTTTTAAGAAATTTGCATGATGACATATTCTAAAACGAATCATGACCTTTTTAATTATATATACCATTTAAATTATTTTAATTTGTTAAAAATTTGAAATACCTGCTATGCAAAATTTATTCAACGTCAGCAGTAATGTAGCACGTCTTATAAAATATACACACTGAACTTATAACAGGCAATAATTCACACTACTGTTCTTCTAGGGCAATTAATCTTAATTAACTTGAGATCAGAATTTAATCGTAATTCAATCTGTGAAATATTTCATGAAATCTTGCCAAAATATGCGCTCAACATTGTTCGCATGTCGACTGTTATGTTCTATTATAAACATATTATAAATAACGGTTTATAAAAAATGAACGATTCAAAACGCAACAAAAACGTTCAAAACATATGCCCAAAATACACTTGCTTCGACTTAATTGTTCATTTTCAACGAGAAATTGATATATAAGTATTTATGAAAATGTATTTTACCGAAGTTTACTCTCAACTATAATTCGTGAGACAATGGATGCTAAAAATAAATCTTCGTCTTTTGTTTTTCTCTTCGCACTAATGTTTTTGTCCTACTGACTATATCATTTAGGGTTACATGATTTGACAGCTGATATTTGACAATTACGGTGACAAGTCCGAGCGATCATGTCAGGTCATTAATCATGCCCGAACAAGCCCAAGGTGTTGACAGACAAAGAGCAAATTATACCTTGACAAAAAAGTAATTTAATCTAGAATAGTTTGTACAAATTGTATCATTCCAGACTTCTTCAATCGTTATTTCGCTTATCTTATAAAAAAAGCGTCGTGTCTCTATTTATTCTTTATCAACTATCCGGCAATAAAAAGAAAGTTTAAATCATGATTAGGAAGGTCGTGCAGTAAATTTCCGAGTGCATATAAAAATTTTTATTGCAAGTGCACTTCAGTGTCGACGAATTTTCTTGTTTCTGCATTATATTTCATAGCTATATATTATCGCATAAAACGTCTCGTCCAGCACGAAACAAAAGAACAGAACTTATTGCTCCTTTGTCATATAAAGTTGTTTTAACTTGAGCGTTTGTATATACCCGTTTTTTGAAACCTCTGAAAATATCCGTCGAAAAAAAAAAAAAACTTGATTAAGGTTAAATATTGAGTGTTGAGCGACACATCAACACTTGTTGCGACACATAAATCTGTAACTTTATGCGACGGTGTGTAATCCGGAGCATAATCCCGCGAGTCATAAAACAACATGGTGTATATTGTGAAGATGAAAAGTGCGCGCACACTTCAATTTTGAAAATAGTTGCCGCCCAAACGAACCGTCTGTGGCAATTATTTTCAATTTACCCGAACGATATTAAAGATTTTATGCTTGATACGTCAGAAGGTCCGGCTAATGGGACGCCGCGAGCGCAAGAAAGCTCGAAGACCCAAAGCTTTACATGAGTTTACGAGCGGTTCGGCTTAGCTCTTATTGGCAGATTCACCTGGCGTACACGTTTCTCATAACACTTAAATTTACGTTTCTACGATAAACGAAGATGTTAAGCCCTTCGATGGCCTCAATCACTCAAGTTACACCGAGGATAAACTTTACGGCTTCACGGGCGTGTAATAGAAAAGCTAATAAAAAATGGAAGCCATACGAGACAAAGTCGGTAAAAAGGGCCAAAACAACAATTGCCCCCGCGAATCAAAAAGCGATCACAAAATTTGAAATGTCTTCTTTTGCCTCTCGCGCTTTATGGTACAGACACACCTAAAACTCGCACAATCGAGACGCTCCAGCTTGACAAACGCAGTTTTACGATTCACCGTCAAGAATATAATTTACAACTTTATGTATTTTAAACTCTCAACCTACGCCGGGTTATCCTTTGTGCACTTCTATATATTGAGTTTTCTTTAGGTCAATCAATTACTTCCAAAGTAATAGGACGGTCTTAAAGTTTTTTTTTTATTATTATTATTATATTATTAAAGCCCATGCACACATAACAATTTGTAAACTGTGTTCTGAAAAAAGTTAATTTTTGATTTGATTATGCAAAATGAAATGGTTTGTTGCATTGTTAAAGGAAGGAGAGCTTGACAAGCGCGTGCTGGAGCGATAAATCGTGGTGGCAGGTTTTTCGGCGAATTAATTATGTAATCTAATTTAAAGTCTCATTTGACGATCTGCACAGGGCAAAAGAGTCGGTCGGAATCGCATGCACGAGCTGGATGCATTGTAAGAGGCATTATCAAAGTTGAATCGCAGCGCATTAATATTGGGCCCGTTGTGGCAGTTTTATTTCATTGTCCGATCATGATTTCATTATCCGTCGAAAAGTTCGGGACCCGGGGTTATATTTTGGACGTTAAGTGTACGTGCCGAGTTAACATGGTGGATCTGAAAATGGCGTATCAAGAGGGCAAAAAAGAGGACGCGGTTTTGTCTCTCGGTACAACTGCGCTATCTTAAATTCAGATCTTCGTGTTGGCTCGGGACACTCAAGTTGTATATTGTTATTTGCCGAAGGGCCGCCATAAGTTCATCACTGACAATTAGATGAAACGCTTATTTGTTTATTATGTGAAGAAAAATGTCCGCGGTACGGGATGTTCGCTGAACGGATAGTTAGGCCAGATATACGGTGGACAGACGTAATATAGGGAGGGTCGCCGGATGAAAAGAGCGAGACACACGAAGGGCAGGAGAATCACACGGGCAAAAAAGAGAGCGATTCATCTTGAAATTGTATCGGCATCTGTATGGCCATTAGCATACTGGAACTGACGTATCTCCAAATGTTCTCATTAGCCGAAATTCATGGGCGGCATCCTCGGCCGCATGGGCCCTACGCGGACCCCGAAAGTGAAAGTCCCTCAACCCAAAACTGTCCTATACGCTGGCGTCATTTTCCTTATCGAACGTTAGATTCGGTAATGACCTATAAGCCTTCTGATTCATTACCGACCCGCCCGCCAATCGGCCTATTATCAAATTTATTGATTTCACCTTATCACCCACATGGACAACTTTATGATGTTTTAACAATTCCACCGCAGAATATTCCAAACTTAATGTCCAGGGCGCGCGCTCTTAATGGATTTGTAATTCAGACTTTATCTTAATGTCGCAGCATCTGTCGTATATAACTTTTGTTTCATTTTTCGCTGATGAGAAAAACAGATGATTTAAACGCTTTTATGCCCCGTGGTGTGATATTCAGTGTGACTCGCACTTTGCTCGTATTTTTTCCTTTTTACCTCATCCCCATTCTCACTTCCAAAGTTAATAACTCGACCAAAAATGTTTATGACTGCAATCAAGATTATGCCAATTAATTCGGCTTTTTATCGTAACTTGCGAATTCCATCAAATTACGAATCAACGAATGCAAAATAAAATTGAAGGGGAAGAAACTGGCTATCTTGGGTTTTTTATTTTTTTCTTCTTCTACGTTTGTGAAGATATCATGCTTTTATTTGCACTCTGGCTTTTTCGAAAAACTTATGACTAACAAAACGAAAAGAGCCAAAAAGAAAAAGGGAGAGCCATTGCGTATTTTTTTCTAGCCTCGAAAGAGCGAATTTTATGAGCACACCGAGTCTGTTAAATGGAAGTTTCGGGAGGGAACGAAGAAAAAAAAGGAACGCGCCTGAAACACGTGCGGAGCACTATAAAGAAGGTGTAAAGAGCGTTAATGAAGCAAAAGGGTTCAACAGTCAACAAGACAACGATAGAAATTTCGTTGCATTTCAATTTCCGCGCCGAGCATTATAATTTATCGCAAACGATCGAAATGTTTCTAAACGCCCCGACACGTCAGGGAACAATGCTTTTTGCCGAACCAAAACGTGTTAGGTCAAGCTGACAAAAAGCGATCGGACTAGTTCGCGGCCGCTGAATAAACATTACATAATTATAATTTCTACATTAAGATTTGACTTTCATGCGAATCAAAGGAGTAGCATGAAATGAAGTGGAGAATTAATCGCTAAGGAAGCATCAGGGGGAGAGAGAGAGAGAGAGAGAGAGAGAGAGAGAGAGAGGAGAGAGAGATTTTTTCCGCTGACGATGCGACCTTATTTTTTTGACCGAGCGACGACGCACTTATTTCAAAGTGAAGCATGACTGACAAGAGCAAAAAGCCGAAGAGGGGAATGACGACAAGGACGAATATTTCCGACAAAGCTGAAGGACCAGCAAATCATGTTTGTACGCAGATTGTTGGCAGATCCTGTCAACATGGAGTTACAGTTATGCGTCCGCGACAGCCCGAGCCTGCGAAGCGAAAGGAATGCCTTTATATGCAAATACCGAGTAGAAAAAATCAGAGAAGGTGAAGGAGGTAAGCGATATATAAATTCGAATATATCCAGCATTCGAGGATTGATCTGCAGATACCAATATCTGTTGTTTCTACCATCGTCTGGGATAAATCGACAACGACGATGATGATGAATGAATTATTGATGACCACGACCCTGAAGGGATCTATCAATGAGGGAGACGTGAGTTCCCAACGTCAGCGTTTCGCCAGAACTTTTAGGGATCCCAAATAATGCTCCTTTTTGATTGAAACCTTTTGCTCAACCTCCAAACACGTCTTAGACTATCAAGCAAGAACGGTTTACTCAATTTTTACTCAACCCTCAAACTCATAACAAAAGTCATTCCAAAAAATGTTTCCTTGTAGTAAAAACAAAAAGCCTAGTGTCGTCAAATTAGAAATGTTCATTACAAGTTCAGTGGAAAAGAACAAAAAATGCATTTACCGTTAAATTAGTTTGGCAAGCAGCAGAGAATTGGGATCGTCGTTCCAAAGTCCATTACTCTATGACGTGTGGGAAACGCTAATTAATGGCGCGCAGATCGGCGGAATAAAAAAAATGCGGCCGATCAAAACAAGCAGAGACACGTAGCATTGTGGAGATGAGTGCTGGATTAAACTCACATTAGAGGCTAAGCACGCTTTGGAAGATCTAGATGCGAGGCTCGATCTATCGTTCCTAGTACGTTCGTTACAAAACTACTTAAAGAGTTACTCTCGCCACGTTCTGCTGCATGCCTAAGTATTTTTCCAATACATTTGCATCGCCGTCGCGTCAGCTTCCAGACATAAGGCGCCTGCTGCAGACATCGGTGTGATTTTCTTTGTTTCCGGAAAACAATCATTGCTCATGCGGAATCAAAAGTGGCGGTTTAGAAATAATCGCATGCTTATAAAGAAACGTTTAGTTTTCTATTCCTCATTTGTGCGTCGTAAAAAAAAAAAAAAAAAAGAAAAACGATGTCAGCTTTGTTTTCATCATTTTATACTCTACAAAACATATGTTTTTAAATCTTGTAATTTTTCGTTTTCTTATAATTTGAATGGAATGAGTATTTTTGAAATAGAAAACTATAAAATTTTCATTTGAATAAAATGAAGGAATCAATCAAAATGATCCGTGTATTGAGCGCGCACTCGTGTTCGCAATTAAGAAACATATCGATGTGAAAATAGCAATCGCATATGAACTGAGTGGAAAAGAAAGGAGACAATACTCTTGGGGTACCCTTCGCGTATTTCGCGTCTTTTGTACGACTTCATTGTGCTCGTCGAGTAATCTAAGCTGACCCCTTTCCAGCTAATTCATCCATCCGTCGGTAATGGCACCAAGGAAGAGATTGACAGTTTAAAATATGTATAATGGATCGACGTATGGCGAGTTTCCATGGGGGCACACGGGTCTCTCTTTCTCGCTCCTGCTTGTCGCTCGTTTGTACATCTTTTTCCGTCTGTCTTGCTGCTGATACCAGCAGATTAAATTGGACGCCCTGAATTAATCGGCTTCTGTTTGAGTGAAATTGGGCGAGTGTTGTTAGGAACGCGAGCATATCGAGCATCGAGCCTCTCTCATTCCCTTTAACTCTATTGTCTGAACTTGACCCCTGCATGCTGTCTTTATCCCTCCCACGATGCTTTCATTGCAGCTCGATAGCAACCTCGTTCTTAAATTATCCTTCGTCTATGGTTGTATCACTCACGAGATATATAATTATGTACTGATATACCAGTCCGAGTGATGCCTAATTGTTTCTCTTTCAATTCAAAATATCATATTTCAATTTTTCATCTTCAGCCATTAATTCTTATTCTTGTTACAAGAAACAAACATCCTCCAATTTAAATTTACAAAATATGTAAATTGTTGTGTTATTTTTGAAGTAATTACAACACGGGATACCTAAAAAATAACGTCAGTGTATAGTTTAGGTCAAACTTTTAGTTTCGATTTGGTTTTACTACCGTGTACAATTATTTATGGCCTGATAATGATATAAGTCGTAATTCAACCTAGATCAGAAAAGTTGAAAACAACGTTTGGTACACGTCAACAAATCTTATCAGGTCATCGTTGTATGATAACGTGCGACACAATTGTGATAGCTCAACGTCTGAGGGAATCTGCGGAACGTTAATTCAGTTATGAAACGTATATACACCATAAATGTTGGCGGCTAAGATTATTAGTCAGAGATTAATGTAAATAAATGGCGACACGATGAGGTCCTCTGGAAGGGTACACGCTAGAAAAGCGGTAATAACGTACGTGTAGACCTCGCGTCTCTGTTCCGTTGAGTGTTCCCTCTTTGTCGCGTCGTATCTGATCTGCTGGAATTATGCGTTATTGGTTAACCCCCGCAACGGTGACTATCACGTGTCTACTTTGCGGCGAAAAAAAAAAGCTCGACCACAGCATTACATAAACATTAGGAATGCATCTTCTGTTGAGAGGTGCTTGCGCACCTACATTCAAGAGGTCATAAAGCAACCAATACGTATCAGTAAGAGTACGAGCTGGTGTTATTCTCGTGATGTTTGCGTGATTGCGTAAAGATGGTACTCACATTTCAAACGAAACCTTTTTATTACTTGTTTTATTTAGAAAACGTGCATTCTTTCGTGTCCGACGTAAATTTAACTCAAACCGTTGTATTAAGCGCGAATGCTTGTTTTATAATTAAATAACAATTAAAGGAAATCATTTGATTGATACTAAATCGAAGTGAAAATTACAGTTATCTGATACATACACACACACACACACACACACACACACACACACACACACATACACCTAGGATATTTTTTTAACAACCAGTAAATTAAATTGTATCATGTGAAGTAAAAAAAACTTTCCTTTTTTCTTTTATCTATTTGGATCTGAAATATTTCAAAACGTCTCATTGAACGAATTTCTCCTTAATTGAAATTGTCTGTTGAAAGGAAAAAAAACAGTCAATGCAAAAGATTTTCATAAAAATGGGACTTTCTTTTTTTTGTTTGAACAACATTCTGTGCAGCGTCGTGTCATAAAGTTTTGATACAGTTTCGGTATCGAGACAAAGCGGTTTTGAACCAATTTAAAATTTATTATTCTACCCGAGTTGGAGTAGTCAGGTCAGAAACAACGTGTTTTTGGTGGTGTGAGACAATTTTCCTCGGACCAATTTTAAACAAGAGGAAAACAAGTAGCTAAACAAAATGAATAAATTTGACTGAAAAAAATGTGAAAACAATTGAGGAAAAATTAGAGCGTTTTTTGAGGGTGACAAATATTCAGTTGACTTTCCCGTGCCAGGTATTTTTATCTATTCACGAATAAATTTTACCGGACGACAAAAAAAGTACGCTGTTTAACAATTTTTTATTGAAATCTTGTAAAAACTGATCTGCTCTATATATGGACTATCTTTCACAGATCGACTCGATAGAAACATAAATACATCAACTCCGAAACGAAAGGATTTATCGTAACTAAAAATTGCAAAACTGAAACTTTCTACGTCTCCTTTAATGAGATCATGTGCAGTTTGACTTCAACTAGAGAACTAATCTATTACGTTATTACCATTTATTGTGAATGAATAAGAATGTGAATAAGCCGAGGATAAATAGAATTATTACGTTTTAATCCAGTTCGAACGAAATCAGTACAATTTCCGACTTGGGCTGCGGTTGCTGGTTATTGCTTTACTCGACTGATATTACACGCTGAAAATATATGTCGCTCAGGTATATCCTTGTATGGAGCCGCTATATGCAGACAGACGAACAGACTAGATCGATGAGTGCGTTCTGTTGCTTTTCATCGTTTAACAATGAGCTCTCCAATATATCGACGACGCACATATCTCGCCGATTATTCGTACCGCCTTTATGTTACATTATTTCATTCAATTTTTTTCCTCCTCTTTTCGTCAAGCTCGAAAATTTATCCGCCAGCCACTATTTATTAATCCATTCAATGCGATTTTTTAAAATGCACCCGACCGTACGTTTTCTCCAAATAAAGTTATTGTAATCGTTCTACGTGCTTCTTAATTAAAATTTAAAATAACTAAACTAAAAAAAATTTCTAAAGTGGTCATTGAAAGAAAGGTCCTCGGAACAAGCAGTGCATGAATAATGTCAAAATTAAAAGACTGAAATTGTTTTCCGATTCTCGCATGGAATGTTTTTTTTTATTTTCTAAAACTGCATACCCAGTACGATCTTGTTTTTACGTCTCCTCAGGGTTTTGCTTTCTCTTTTTTGTCCCATACGGTGTCATTACACACCTCATAAAGCAGCTTCGTATAAGGGGGAAACCAAATTTTCAACAAGAAAATCAAATTATACTAAAAATGTTATTGACATTGTTCGTCTTTTTTTCGTTCTGCATGCACATTTTTTGTCTGTTTTACCCGCTTATAAAAATGTTCCTCCGTATAGTTTCCGCGTAGTGATTAAATATATGGAATAATCAAGGGTTTCCTATGCAAATATATTTTAATATAACCAAAACCATCAATATTAATTAACCATGCTTTAAACAGAATTCGATTAGAGGATAACAGGCCTTGGTGGTGAAGGAAAGTAACAAAACATATATAACCCATGCTTGGCGGAGTGTACCGAACAAGTTTGATATTTGATATTGTGCGAGCGATAAAATTATTCTGGCGCGCATAAGCAAACCATGAGACCGTCGATAATAAATAGCACCCTTATCAGGTTAATCAAAGCATTAGGTCGTTCGACACGTCGACTTTCGTTGATTAAAGAAAAACGTACCATTTATTCTCTTACATTAATTGCATGTTTAACGAACATATCGATTCAATCTTTCTTCGCGCACATTTTCAAGCCTCATAATTTTCACTGGAATTTATATCATCGGTTGGTTAAATTACAAATCACATTTTTAGTGCAATCCAATGAAAACTTATTCTACAAAACTCGTTCAATATCTCGTACGTGAAATTGCGCACGTTTGAAAGACATTTCTCAGAAATATCATTTCATCGGGACATCAATTATTCATCTCATTAAGAAAGTATCATATATATATATATATATATATATATATATATAAATGACGATAATCGAAACCAGAAGTGTTTCATAACGTTTAATTATGATGTCTCATAATGAATCGTTATGATACACTTGTTTCATTAAATTAGGTTCGTATCATGTGTACATCAGAGGCCGTAAAGTTGAGTGGTAATTAGAGCAGGGGTAACAGCAGTAACCTTAGAGGTTAATAATTTAAGGGTTGCAAAGCCGTCGGTGTTAAACGACAAATATGATATTGTTATGGGGGCCGTTGTATATCAGGCACTCATCACGTGTATGTGGCAGGCGTGCCACGAACTCTACACTGTCTGATTAGCTTTATGCCACGCGTTATTAATCCGCCAACTCATGACCCTCGCATGAACTCTGACCTCTAACAGCCGAATAATACTCACGCCGTATGCATTGCATGCTCTTGAAACCCGATGCTACAATTTTTCGGCGATTACATTACATCAGTTTTGATTTGACTCGTAAAATTGTCAACTCTGTAAGCATTGAAAAGAAAAACTATTATATCCCCGTTGGTTTATATTATCAATGTTGTGAAAAATAAGGTCATGTTTATAGGAGCTGAGTTTCGTGTCGTTTTTAACTTTTCTTCAATTTGCCCGATTTCAAAGTTTATGACGAAGCGTGGATTCGATTTATACTTTGTTTACGACGATCGTTTCCTGGCTATTTCTATAAGGTGTGAAAGCACCCTTACAAAAGTCTCGATCCCAAAGTTACACACGTAAGCCCGCTAACGTTGAAAGCAATAAAGATACCGACCCTCGGACTGCGAAAGTCAGGGCCAGCTTCAACTTTAAATTAGAAAAGTTTCTTTTCGTCTCAGCGCTCAACATTATATACCCAAGGCACAGGATGTCTACAAAAAAAAGTACAAACAGAATCAGTAATAAATAATTATGCAAAATAGCCTCGGCAAATTAAACAAAAAAATGTCTCTTATAAAATGTCCCTTCTTGCCAGACTGTGAAAAGCCTTTTTCGCTGAGCAAGAACTTTTCAAACGTTTCCCTCCCCCGAGCGTTTGTTTATTATTATTTCTGTTTCTTAATTCTCAATGCACTTTAACTTTGCGACAATTTGCATGATATCGATCACAGCGACATCTAACCGATTGAATATACGAAACTTGAATTTAAATTTTCAAGGGGCATTTTGTTCGGTGCCATCGAAAGTAATAAATCTTCTCTACGTGTGTATATATATTAGTTATTTATCTGCTTATGAAATTTATTACAATCCAACCACTCAAGAAAAGGTCACATAAACTTATACACTATAATCTGATAATTTCACTCCGAATTGAAAGGCTAACAGTTTTACGAGTTTTCAATTGCATGTCGGTGTTGCATCCGATGTGCATTTGTGTTTATAGAAATTCGCTTCAATTTTCTTAATAGTCATCAAATAAATTTCATCTAATCTCAGTGAACGTCAAAAGAACTTTTGAAAAACGTTTTAATCGTTTTCGATTCGACTATATTAGAGAAATACAAGTTTATGAGACGTCTAAAGAAAAAAAAAAAAAAAAAAAAAAAGAAAAAAAAAAAAAAAAAAAAAAAAAAGGGAAAAAAAAGAACAACATGTTCTGAGCTTGAAAGGTGTGTCGTCAAATTTCATCGTGGAATATGAAACAATTTTGTTCATCTGTTTGGTCATAAATAACTCATCTCCTGTCGTGTAACAGCGTTTCAATACAAGCTACTATATTCTCACATAAATAAATATGAATACTAATTGAAATGCTTCCGCATTGTATGAAAGAGATGACACGCATCGGCCGTTTATTATGAACCATACATCAAAAGCCGATACCATCTCTAATCCTCATTAGAGTTTTACCGCGCATTTGTCGGTCGGGATTTTGCGATCACGACGAGTTCATTCAAATATAAACTTATTCAGAACATAATTTCGTATACTTTAATTACCACCGAATCGACAAAAAATATACCATGACATTAAAAGGTTGAAAGTTTGCATTGAAAAAATCAAAATATGATTCATAAATTATCAAGATTATCAGCAAACATCTTTTTTGTTCAAAGATTCTTACATAATTTAGGAAAACGAATTTCATTTCCAATTTGTTTTGAAAACCTCTTTTTATTGAAACCATTTTGCAAATGCCGAAAAGTACAGAAAAAAATTATATATCGCGTCAATAAATTTACGACGAATCAATATCTTTTTTGTGTATAAAAATAGAAACGGTCAGAATTAAACAAAAGCATCGAAATAAATCATGAATAATTTCGTTAACATCGTATTGCTGTGATGGTTGGGACACACGAACCCGTAAATTATTATCGAGAGCCGAGACGTCCGAAGTAAACGATTGATTTGCGAACCCGTATGAAGTAGTCATGAAGTCATACGCTTACTCGGATCGATGCAAGAAATTGATATAAACGATACGCCTATCCTTCTCCTATTCTCCCGTGCTCTCTCTATCTTCGTCTCTCTAGAGCCGCTCTATAACCCGAATCGTCTTCATATTTTTTTGCCTCGACACATCTCGTCCCGGTAGCTTTGCCAACGGTTATGCTAATTTTCACATATCAACATTAATATCGAATATTTATGATCGCCAATGCTATGACTTACGTTTATTACTTTCACCTCCGATATCTCGATTCAAAACGTGTGTTCGCATAACTTTCCTTTGAATGGTAATGCGCGCTTACTGCTGCATCTCACCGGACTCGCACATTCACAATCTATTGCCAGTATCGCTTTGCAGTGATTTTCAGTATCGATTCTCGTCTCAGTCAAAATCGCTCATTTCAAGATACCTTCCATCATTCTTTTAGAATTCACGAAGCTTTACAGAAATCTGAAACACACAAGATATTTAACATTTCATTTTCCATGTTAATTGCATAAATGTATAATGTTTTTTTGTCAATTTTGAAATAAAAAGTTGGATAAATCAAATTAAAGGACGTAACATTTGCATCAACATTAACATTTCACTTAGGCCGAGATAAAATAAAAGCAATTAATTTCATAACTGCATGATAGGCAATATTAATTTCACGTATTTTCATCGTGACTGGTTGATTTTTGCACGACTCAGTAAATAGTATGTGAAATCGATATAATCATATGTTAGGGATTGACTGCAATAAATATTTGCATCTTCTATCCAGCATACTGATACAGAAGATGTACCACTTCGCGTCGAAATTACTCGGTTTAGGTAATTTATCAGTCACACTACCGTTCCCCGCAGCATATTTTCATGGAAATTTATGTGCATGCATTCGCTTTAATAATTTCGCGAAATATGATCGCTTGGTGCGAGTGATCGCTATCACACGCAAACATCAAGCTTCGCCGAACAATCATCGACAATTTTATCGCCTTCCTTTTTAACCTTTGGTGAACTCAATAATTAATTCATTTATCATCATTATCTGTGTTATCATAAAAAATGCATCCACTTTTAACAAACGTTTGAAAGTTTAACATTCTTTGAACATCCCTTGAAAAATCGACTTTAACATGGGAACGAATGCTTGGAATGAATAAATATTTGAATTGGGACAAATATAAATGCTTATAAATTGTCTTTAATAACGTACAAGTATCATTCTGACTTGGGTCAATAGACCCAAGGTCCCTTGGTAGCCGCGCAACATTGTTCATGATGATCATTGCAAGAGATGCATCAAAACGCACTCAAGAAGGTCGGGGACCGAATGCAGCGCGACATGCAACGGTATACATGAGGGAGTTGTAAGAGGGAAGTTAGTGCTTAATTTATTCATTCGTACTGGTCGTAGAGAAAGAGGTAAGGGGTTGGGGGGCAGGGGCCGCCAAGGCAGACAGAGAGAAAGATCGGCTCGATGCACCGGCGATGCAATTATTATCAGCTTATTATTATATAATTGGCGGACAGCAGTTAATGAGACCTCTTGAGACGGGCGGACCATTCAACGAGATGCACTGGAGAATCATTTATTTATTTACCGAAGCTTTAATTGACGGCAACTGGCCTGGGACGGCTGACGAGAAAACAGTCCGCGTATACCTGTCTTCTGGTGGAATTTCATTTGTATTTGTGTACACGCGGCATATACAATAACTCTTTGAGCGATCTACAAATGCCGAGTAAAAATTAACATAGCCTGTCACAAGCGCCCTAATAAGGCTGCCTCCTAGTCAACATTTAAACGAGAACTGTATTCTTCTTTTGATGCCATTTCCTGCTGCTTTTTTCGGCCTGGGAAAAATTATTCTAAGGTATTCTTTGCAACCTAATTGCGCACTTGAAAAGTACCCCTGATGAAAGCAGAAAGTATATATATCCCATAAAGATAGAAACGTCAACTTTGATAAGATGGCCCAAAAGAGATTCTATCAAGTTGTTCAGGATTGAGGAAGAAATTGTTCGAGTTTGATATAAAACGATGGAAATGAAATTTTACACTGACAATCACTGATCTGGACATAATTGGTATCAGACTTAACAGACGAGTGACAAAAAAATGAGTCGCAATTATGTAGAAACATTTACAAACATGGTTAAGTATTTTGTAACGCGTATCGCAGTTCTCGCATGTGCTCCAGTTCCTTGTACGGTGGCTGCAGAATGCCCTTGCAATCAAATGACATGGCGATCTTATCAAAGCCACGTCGCTGATTCGAAAAACTTTTCCAAGCGTTTTGTTTCATATCGAACGAGATAAGCGACCAATTAGACATTTGATTTCAATTCAATTATTGCTAACAAAACCGCTCCACGAAGCTTTGATCATTTTTTTTGTCTCTTACTTTGTACTCGCATAACAACTATAATTTAAATGGACGTTTGATATTTTTCAGTAAAAGAAAATTACGAAAGAATGAAATTCGTGATTGGCTCATTTATCACTGAAAAAAGTACAAGGCATAACAAAAGACAGGAGGGAGAGCAGCGAAAGATAAAGAGTTAGTTAGGGTCGAAGAAATCGACCGCAGTGGGAGAAGTTAGGTATATTGCTGAATTGAGGAAGGCGGTCTTACAAAGGCGTCCCGTAAATCCGCACCAAGTTTGACACCCGACATTCCCAGCGTTTTTACTTTTTGAATTCATTCGTTTTTTTTTTTTTTTTTTTCGTCATCGCGCAGAATACGTTATGGGATTTAAAAAATGATATTCTCTCGCAGCGGATATCATGCGCGACAGAGATGGGATGCTCGTCTCGCGAAATTCCGCGAGATCTTACAAGCGGTACGTGACTCAATGAATCGACGTTAGCAACTTCTATGAAATTTTATACGCACATGTATACAAGCACGCGCGGAACACTCGCACGCGTGTGCCATCTTTGCGTGGGAACTAGTGATCTGAGATTTACAATCATGAATGAATATATCTTTGCTATATTAAATATACAAAACATTGAGAAACAATAATCTCCAGATATTTAAATATACATCTCTGAAACTTGATTCAGACCAAGTTTGAAACTTTAATTGACGATGTTTACAAAAGTTGTGCATGCGGCGCGGATATATAAGAAAAAGAACCGAGTTGGAAAGTAGAGAGGACAATCGATATAAAATGTATCATTTAAAGATTACGTGCAATTACGTCTGGACTCGGTGATGTATATGAGCGGTATTGGCTCTCGCAACAGCAATCGCATTTGTTGGCGATGCATTGGTAGCAAGATCGACGGTAGCGGCGGTGCCAGCAGCCGCAGCAGTAACACCAGGCATCGCCATTATAAACATATACAAATTCGTCAGAGTGTACCGCGAACAATGGGCCGTTTAGCACCCGAGATATATATCATCGTGCCGCCGCCTTCGTCGACGCCGCTACAGACAGCACCTTCGAGAAAGAAACGGTTATACTACTTATGGTTCATTCGGGAATTTCAACCTTTTCTCCGCGCTTGGTATCGCGATATTATCGATAACGCGGCGTGAATAAAGTGCCCGATCACGACAAAGATCGCTACTGTGCGCGCAAAACACACGCTGCTCTGCGCCGCGCACACCAACTCGGCATTATTTTTTGCAGATTTCATTTCGAGATCGTCTCGAGATTCCCGACGTGAAATCTATCTCAGATTGTATTTCATTGTTCGCTCCTTCAAATTTACTTGAATTTATCACTAGTTTTGCCCTAACATTCAGATTATATTCAAATATCGCGCCTGCGCAGTTCGCAACACAGCTGATGGATTAACAATATCTAATTTGTTTTTAAGAATGAATTTTAGAAAAGGGACGCTTTCTGCGAAAATATATATGAATCTCGAGGGACGATGAATCAACAACGAATTCTTGCCGTCAATTGTCATCATGGTGGATAGGCTCTGTGAGCAAAAGTGCCGAAATGAAAGGACACGAAGGCATGCGTAATTTGCAAAGTAATCCGGCTTAAGGACGAGCGCACGAAAGTGAGAGTCTTGTAATAAAGAAAATGTCGAAAATGGTCCTCGGGATCGTCACCTGTTGCACGCGGATGCGACGCGGCATTGTCCGCATAAGAGGTGGCGGGGGAGGGGGACGGGGAAGCGGTCTGAAAAAAAAAAAAAAGAAACGAATGGTGAAAACGGTGGCCTTTTCGGCAAGATGGTTCATATATAATATTATAACGAGAGTCGGAGGAGCCGAGCGCGTCCTCATTAGGGGATATGACAGATGCCCGAGCAGATACGAGAGCCGCATACCGCGTCTAATATATGAAGGCCCGCTACCTGTTCGGACGCGCGACACAAACACAAAAGCCGGAGCTTTGTGGGCGCGCACACGTGCGCGCGAATTCGGAGCCCTTTTTCGTGGCGCGGGTAAAATAAATAAAAAGTTGCGATAGAAAAGGCGAGCGAAGAGCGACATTTCCATATTATTCAAATGTGAATGCGCGGGACCGCTGGACCCTTTGGGCTCCGCTCTTCGGTACGGAACGTGACGTGCCGCAGCACGGCGCGCCGTGGTGTTGGCCGCTGACATATTTATCGGCGACCGCGGCACCTGCAACCGGCCCCGCGGCATCCGTACACAGTGCTGGTTTGTCCATTTGTATCCCCGCGGTGCATACCGACCGATCCACGTTTTACCCGGCGATCTCTTTTTTCTCTACCCTGCTTGCTTCCTCTCTTCCGTCTCTCGTCTCATTTCCTTGTCATCCTTCTCGCTCGCGCCTCCTACCTATCATGCTGCAATTTCAAATCCTATTAATCAATCAAAATGTTCAAACAAACTTCCAGAGAGATTCAATGGAAGTTGAAATTCCTTGGAAGATCTTTGCTATAATAATTCAATGATATAAAAAATACGAAACTCGAATAATTGAATATGTAAAAGCTCTTTGTCTTTATACTTTCAACTTATTTTTCAACGTTTTTTTTTATTTTCCTGTATTTTACAAGTTGTTTTAAAATTGTTGACGATTTTTAATCAGCAATTTAATTCATCGTTGAATTAAAAAAAAAAGGGAAGATCAAAATGATTGAAAAGTTTGCCACGATACGTCAAGAATTATTCGAATGTGCAGAGCGTGGGAATATTCATGCCTTCGTGTTACCGTTCGAAAGACTTTGATGGACGAGCACTATCATTTGTTTTTGCTGTACGAGCAAACTGAATAGAAAATAAATAATTCGAACAAAAAAAAAAAAAAACAATCAAAAAGGTTAATTAAAAAGCTTAAAAGCCCACTTGTTAATGTATCTTCAATGATGATCAGTCATAATGTAATTAACGTTGGTCTTTGACAGTACTTTGCAGTAAATAAACTTTACTTATCTGATGTCAGTGATATTTTTTTCCTTCGGATAAAAACTTTGTCGTCTTGAATCTATTGGGGAACGCTTTTTTTTTGTTCGCTATTATATTTCTTGTCGAATTCACGTTTGTCAGAAAAGTATTTAATTAAATACAGCTGAGAGTTATACGTAAATTATCTCTCGCGAGAAAGGCTTATAATTCAATCTGAAACAGGGTTGAGAAATCGACTGTTAATCGTTTTTGTAAGTTCGTCGTAAATTGGACGAGTGATTTCTTTTTTCGGCTCAACTTGACCTCGACAACGTGCCCCGATACCTCAACTGGATTGAACGTACCCAACGATGTAGTTATCGACCATTCCCATCAGCAGCTACCGCGATACGTGACCGTCCATGTTATTGTTTTCTCTATCTTCGATGATGATGATGCTAGGTGTGAAGTTTATATGCCATTACACTGCCTGTTCTGCAGAAGGAGATTGCTTTGTACATGATTTGATGGTTATCACTGAATTATTCACTGAGCATTAAGTTAAATTCACTATCAAAAACAAACCATAAACAAAAAGGAAAACAACAAACAAATCTCTAATTGCCATTTCCACTTTATTCATCTCTATTTCAATCCAGTGATTATTATATGGAGGCAAAAAAAATTGTTAACATGGATGAAACGAGAATCGAAATAAAATGCATAACAATTGCAAACAGGATGCATAATGGAAATCAAAACGTACGAGACTAAAGCAAAAGGATATATAATGTTGGGTATCTGCACACGTATGTGTACATTTGTATACGCGTTTGTTGATACGGCCTTTGGTTTCCAGTTGACCCGTTGTTTTCGCTCGGCTATGCAGCAGCAGTTGATGCACCGTGCTCCCTAGGTGCGGTCAGTTTATTCACTGGATAGTGTGCGAAGCGCGCTCTCACATCTACCAACGTGATTACTTCCGGTCCACATGACGGTGCACGAAACCAGATACGTGTTGGTACAGCTATCTCCCGTAGAACGCTCTGATCGCGCGATCCAACGTGAAGATGATTGTAGTTGCAAATGGGCAGTTTGCATCAAGAAGCAAACCGGGCTGGGACATGGACCGACAATGCAAACAAAGTTGACCCAAACGTCCCGCCACTGTCAGTCGCCTCTCCGTCTCCTCCCCTCTCGAAAGTGCACACGACCAAAGTATACAGATCCGAATACGCTGCAGCTACGTGACACAATCCTGCAAATAGACGTCATTAGTGAAATGTTCACAGTGTCATTTTTAAATGACACTGACACATTCTTTCATTAGCTTCCTTTTCAGTTTTTCAAGTCGAAACAAAAATTGCATTCCCTCAAGACATGGTTTAGTTGATGAAGAAATTTAACCCAAACTTATGTTTCATATATTTTATCTTGCAACAATTTGTAACCACAAAAATATACAACACACTAAACTAAAATTAATTAATCTAACGAATAAAATAATTTTTATTCATTACATTTTTCATATTACTTTTGTAAAACGTTTATTTTCTGATCTGAGAGTCGCGATTAATGATTAATCGGGAATCGAAACCGAGCTAAACCAATCGGGAATATCACAGTGTCATCAGAGTAAAGATGTATAAATTAAATGAACACCTGAACGTTTTGGTCTAGTAGGTGATTTTGGACCACATTCATCCCTGCGACACATCTATCTGACATTCCCTGTATATATTGAAGGCATGCCGGTTACCACGAAGTACTCCATTGTGCAGAGGTGATGAACATAGAATCACTAGCGCACAGCACCGGTCAGTTAAACATGCGCATATTGCATGAAAGTGGTGCCCAGAGGTGCCGAAGGCGCAGCATCTGTATTAACGCTTTCGACCTATAACAAATGTATCCAATCCTTTTTGTACTTTTAAATTAACACATTTAATCAAATGAAAAATTTAAACCCATTTTAAATGTGAAACAAAAAAACACTTGCAAAAGTATAATCTTTCTGTGACACAATATAAAAATTGATTAAAATTGTTTTATTATTTCAAAAAAAAAAAAAAAAAAAAAAAAAAAAAAAAAAAAAAAAAAAAAAAAAAAAAAAAAAAAAAAAAAAAAAAGAAAAAAAAAAAAAAGATAAAAGGTGATAAAAAAAAGGCCGTTGATCATGTCAGCAGTTATAATCAAGGGTACGTAATTGCGCTGCCAAATCAGCCAGAGGTGTCGTATATAAAAGCTTTGTTTCACGCTACGATATTTCGTCCGAATGTAAAGCCATGTAAATCGATTCGACTCGGCGTACAAGAATTTTTTGAGACGAGGAGAGGACTCTGCCGAAATATACTATCGGACCATTATTCTGTCGCGAGGAGGGTTCTCTCGGCTTTTTTCTGACGTCGTTTCTTGCCAAGGTTTTTTGGCCAACGCCGCGAACCTTTCGTTATTTATGTCCTTCTCACGCGCCGAGACTTGCGGCGTACGATTTTCAATAAGGACACCTCGCACAACTTTCGTGAAAAGGACAATTTATCCTCGTGAATGCGAGCGCAATATATTTGCGCTCGCAGAGCGCGCGCAAGCCCTTTCTACGCTATCCGTAAATGTGGAGCAGAGCACAGCTATACGCCGACAAATAATGTCTGACGGTTATTTGTGCGATTCGACTCAATATTGTTTCAACCGTTCAAATACCAATACAATATGCATCAAATGTCCGCCCCACCCTGCTACCCCATTCCAACGACGGACGCTAATGTCATCTATCTCTATTGGTAACCTCTTTGTTTGACATTCTCCTTCTAATTCAATTGGACACTCGCATTTAACTTTGTTCCTCTTATTTTAACTCGATAAACGTCGATAACACTAAAAACTATCATCTCAATGGCAAATAAAAGCATTCTGCCCAAAAGCAATCGAACATCGCGGTCTAATTACGAGAAATTTTGTCCGGCACGCGGGAATTTGACCGTAACAGCTGGCGGGGTTAATGCAAAAACGCGCGAGTAGTAATTATTGTCACGAGTTACGTGTTAAAATTGAACACAACACAAAGTGTACAATAATGTCGAGGCTTGGCGCGTTGCACATGCGCGTACGCGTACATGTACATATGTATGCTAACTCATGCCGATTGAAGCGACATGCCACATCATTACGCTCCGCTAATTAATTGTGATTTATTGACTCCAAAATGTTTGCGGTGTCGATCGGATGCAGTGCGAGAAAACGGCGCGGACCCTCCTGCCGAGATAAGGACATATTTTAGACGACACTCATTAACATAGGCTGGATGTTCTTTCGATTTAAGCGCGAGATTAAAGATATATATCCCCGAAGCACGACCTTTGCAAATTACCAAGCTTTTCATTGATTATTATATTCTCTTTGTGCATCGTTAAAACCCTCCCGATATTGTAATCATTATCATCCGCCTAAACTTGAAACAAATTTTTAAATGAAAACGAACCGAAATTTGTATAACAAAATATACAAAACCGTATCGTATATATCTATAACTTTGAACAAAAAAAGTATATTAAACGTTTTTAACCGAAGAATTTATTTTAAAATCAAATTTGTTCAAGTTTTCTCATCGCGTTGATTTATAAGGTGCAAGCGGCTCAAAAACCGACACTTACACAAAATCCGGGATAGAGAGTGCTATACGGTATTTGAATGATTTTTGTTGCGGATCAAACACCGTTTAGGCAATCTTGGCGGCGAGCCAGTATTTGGTTCAACGCCACACTTACACTACCGAGTGACATGTTTGTACAGTCTAATGATCATGTAGGCAAAATAGACGGCCCATCGATTTCGAACATTTTTCATTTAACGTTGGTTAAGTGCTTCTTGAGGCAGACTAACTTATTTTTTTATTCGATCAAAGACAAAATTGTAGTTATATATAAAAAAAAGAAAAAAAAAATATTTCGCCAAGGCACTTAATTATTGATCTAATTTATAGGATTAGGCGGCGACAAAAAGTGGTACTGTGGTTGATATAAAATTGTTATGATGTATGAAATAAGAAAGGCCGAACGGAATAAAAACAATTAATGCGTATCATCAAAGGCGAAGAATTTTGTAGGTCTGCGTTGATTTCTTTGGTTGCCTTTTTTTCGTGATAATGCGGTTTATTCTCGTGAGACATTCGTTAGTCCCGCAGCTTCGTTAAAAATGATTTCCCTTTTTGCGGCGATCCGCGCGCTCGCAGCATACGTGCTAAGAGATCCGAGAAGAACGACAGGTCGTACGATCTATGTACGGAAACGGGATATGTTATATGCCAAGACGTGGTATCCCCACAACGAAGGTGCCACCTGGAGCACTTTCTATTCTCGTTTGTGAATTCAATCAAATTTTTTTTGTAATTATGAAATGTCATCCAAACACATTCAATTCATTTTGGTTTAAACAAACTTTATTGTTTGTTTGTTTGTTTGTTTGTTTTTTTTTTCATTTGAGCGTTTAGTTCAAACATATAATTTATATATTTTTTTAAACTTGCATTAAAAACTTCATGGTCGATGTCAAAATTTTTATATCAAGTTCCATAAAAAATTAATTACTCAGATCCCATTTTCAGCAACTATATGCCCGCCGGTTGAAAAAAACAATAAACATTATTACGAGCTTTGTAAATTATACAAAATTGCGAAAAACAAAGTAATTAATTTTTACAGCGCTCCGATGGAAAAAAAGGGCTGCGCGTTCAACAATTTGTAGACTCGTTCGACAATCTAATAAAGATGAAAATATCATTTTTGTGCCGAGAAATGTAAGATATTTTCTCAAAATATGCTCTCAAAAGGTCTTTTCATGATTTTGGATGCATGTTTTCATTTTTTATGATGTGGCTTTAATGGCAACGGCTATTTGTTGTGTCATAAAAAGGCACTCGACTCACCTTCACGAAACCCCCAGAGATATAGTTTTTAATTAAGGATACCTTTTCATAATCATTTATTGTTGCCTCACACACGATTCCCCTGATTGTAAAATTCATAAAATATATAACTGTCATCAATTTGCGCGCAGGTATAATGGACGAACACACATAGTGTGTACTTTTATTCCCTTTTATGCTTTTTCAAATAAAATTGAGCAATTCAGCTTATTTCTCACAAGCTTCCTTTACACGTGTCCTTGTTACTCTATTTTTATATCCAGATAACCCTCGTGTCGATACAATAAAATTAAAAAATCCTTTTTACACCTTTTTTTTTTTCACTCTGCCATCAAGAATTTGGAAATAAAACATCATTTCAACCTTATAACAAACAGGTAGAAACAATTTTCAGTTGAAACAAAATCTACATTTTCACCCATTCATTAAATTTTAAAAATAACATTGAAATCAAATCGTGCATCTGACAGAAGTGTATGTATATATCCATATATATCAATCAGAATAATAAAATAAGACAAAAACAAAATTTCCGAACAAATTTCAAAATTGACGTTGAATTTGACGCATTGGACCTATTTTCATACTCGAAGTAGGATTTGAAATAATTAATGTGGAATACGAGATGAACTGGTGCAGCTAAATATGGGGCATATCGAGTGCGTCGCAGCTGTCACACGTGGAATCCGTTGGGATGACGAGGACCAGAACGAAAGACCAGAAACACGAGCACAATTATGAGCCACGACGAGAGTCTCATTGGATGGAAGCTGTCAGGCATGAATTTCGTGCAACAAGTTGCCCATACTTACACCCTAACTAGACCAACAATGAGGATACATAGCGCGTACCGACTAAGGTCGGTAGGTAGACGCTACGTGTGCAGACATAAGTAGTTGTTCACGCAGCGTTGCGTAGCGCCGGGCCCTTTAAACCATTTACTCACGCATCGACGCACCGTTCAAAATATTGTCGCGTTGTCGTACCGGCGGAATTTCAAAATTTGTCCACCGGATCGTCTCTTTGACCTGCAACTCATCACAAACGATCGCGTCCTTGTGCGCGATTAGCGTGAAAATGGCACTTTAATCGCTTGTACCCTCACGATTATTATATTCGAACGACATTTTTTTCTTTTATACGTTCTACCCTCCATTCAAAATACATCCCAAACCAGGGCTCTTTCGCAATTCTTTGCCATTGTACTGTTTACCATTCGACAAAGAACTGTATCAAGATTATTATATGAACTCACAAAATGTATACATCTTTCCAAAATTGTTTTTCTTTACGAATTTCTGTTGTCGAACGAGCGAGATATAAGTATGACATTTTATACTCGTTGTAAATTTGTGTAAAAAGGAAAAATTAAAGATGGTGAAATTGAAATTTTTTTTTTATGGTCAAAAGAATTAATTTATGAATACTTTTTGGACGCAGTGTGTAGAATCTCATTGGGCGCACATCTGGAAATGGAAATCTTCTTTGATTTATGTAACTTGGTCCTGCAAGTATGGAATAATTTATGGGTATATTTGAATAAGAGTGACTTTTAGGTAAACAGTAGTCTATTTTAATACAGTTTGACTTTTTTCTTTTTTTTTTTTTTTTTTTTTATAATTCAAACCAACAACTTTTTAGGTTGGGACCCAAGTAAAAGACTTCAAATCTGAATTTGACTTAGGAAGTTAATTTCGTTGAAATAAAAACAAAAAAAAATGAAAATCCAAGTGATTTCAACAGAATTTGAACTGATTTCAAAATGACATACCATCAAATTAGGTTTTCAAATAAAAATTGTGAACCTGTGTTTCTAATACGTATACCAAAATAAGATAAAAATTCAAATGATGAGACTGTAGACAATGCGACTACCGTATCAGTGTCACCTAAGGTTAGTTTTCTGGTCACAACAAGTTGCTTCGGGACAAAACACCGAATCTTCGAAATGGATCAAAATTTATAGATGCCGACATTGGGGCACCAATTTTACGTTTCTCTTGGCACACATTTCGTTTTAACAAGCGTGATCTAGCAGTGCAGGTAACAACCCCGCAGATTCGTCAAGAGGGTCCTTTGCTTTTTGATCGTCGGAATATTCGAGGCTTTATCTTTATCGTTATGCGCCGTTGTTTTCAAGCTTCTTATGTCCAACACGAGGCCCCATTAACGTTTGATTTACGGCTTTCTACGAATCTATAAAGGTGACTTGGACCGAGAGCCGCATCCAGAGACAAGAGCTATGGCTCGCTTTCCGTGGGATTGAGCTGAACTTGGCTTTGGTGGAATTCACGTGCTCATTCGCAGATAAATGCTCATATACGTGAAACTTATGCAGACTTGATTCTGCATGGGGGAGGAAAGGATGTATTGGGCGTACCTTAAATAGGATGATGCTGGTCGCAATATTCGGTCGCGACCAGATCGGGGAGCGCGATAAAATTATACTCCACGGTTCCCATAACCCCAAACTCGCACTCCTAAATGAACAATATGAGATTAAACACAGAAACAAAAATCTCCCTGACAGAGAATGTAATTCCTCTCTCTCTCTCTTTAGAAGAAAAAAAACTAAAAAGAAAAACATTTCACTTTACACAAGTTTGAAATCGAAATAAAAATAGAGGATTTGTTTTCAAATCTGTCTAAATTTATTTGTATAACATCTTTCGAAAGATTAGTAACTAACAAAGAACGCGATAATAGAAATCACGAGAGGGTTTGGAAGCGAGCAGCGTAAGACGTAGCAATAGATGAAAGGAGCACCTGTGTCGAGGTGAGAAGACAGACGGCTAGGAAGGTGGCAGAGGTGGAAGAAAAGAACGCGAAAAGAAGCGCAGCATGAGGAAGGAGGATGTGGGAATGCAGCTCGCGGCAGAGGAAAGGGACCGAGAGTGCGAGAGAGAAGCGCGTATGAGCAATAAGAAAAATGCAACGACGAAGAGGAAGACACGAGCGAAGAAACAAGAGGAGAGAGAAAGAGCGAGCAAGGGTCATAGGTGAAGCCCAGCCTCTCGCCCTTGCTAGTCGAGGAGATCCAATCGCGTTGCTTTGTATACTCTCGAGGCTTTCTTATCCTTAGGACTGCTCTTATTATATTCGCATTATAGCCGCTGACCACGTCAGTATCTCGCCCGTGCATGGCTTACGCACACGTGAGATCCAACTTCGAGCTCTGGAAAAACGTTCGATCCGAATTAAAGGCAGTGACGTTGGCGCCTCCCGGATTATATCATCGTTGCGAAACACAAAGGATGTCTCTTATTCTGCTCAGATAACGAGGTCCGGGTTTATACGATTGAGATCAACGTTATTTTGTCCAAAAATTTTAATTCAAACTTAATTAGAAAATTAAACGACAATTGTTGGACAAAAAACTTTCAACATTGGATGTAGTATAAATAACGAGACTTTTAAATAGCAAATAATGAAATGCTGTTCGTAAATCATAACACCGAATGAGCTCATAAATAATAACCTCGAGCGTTGGAACTTTACCGAGTGATATCACTCGAGCCATTGTCGCAATAAAAACCATATAAAGCGCACCCTTTCGGCTATAAAATGACTGCTACATTAAAATGGTTACCGCGCGATGCCGCCATATTCTGCGGATGGATCTTTGAGGATGGCAAGGACAAAAAAGATGTCCGGCTCGTTATCAACGCCCACGCGAAAGATGAGATCGTTAGGTATATCTCTGATGCCGCGTTTCGTGAAATATATTTTTTGAAGCAGAAGAGGGGAGCCGAAGAGGAGCAACAAATAATCGTGGAGGATATAAAAAAAAAAGAAAAAAACAACACGGGGACGCTCACGAAATCGTCCTCCCATCGACAATGGCACTATATTATGCGCAGGCAATTAAGCTCAGTTTCGGAAGTGCGCTGGCTGAAACAAAGGCGGCGCCGCATGCAAATCGGCATTATCAGGAACGAGACTTCTTTTTATTAAAATATCCCCGAAAACGAAACGAAAAAGAAGTTATGACTAACGTGTAATGTCTAGCCACCCCTGCCCAAACAAACTATTTTCAATTTTATTTTCAAACGTTTTATTATTCAACGAAAAACGTCATCGCAGTGTGCTTTTTCAGAAAAAAAAATTTATTTAACCCAAATGTGCAGATTCTCAGTTGTTGTATATAATTCGCGATCTGTGAAATCTTTTGTCTGCAATTGCATTTCCCACAATAGATCCGAGATATTTTTACGATTCGCTGGGCGTGCACTTTTTTAGCTCGCTCGTGAACATCGCTGACTCGATCGATTTTGTACCGATCGTCGAATTAATTACGCGCAGATATACCGATTGGTACCTCGGATTGGAAGATCCTCCAGCAAGATCCGAAGGATAATCCAACCAAACGTATAGGACCACCGGCATCGAAGGTAGCGCCACACGAGTCACAGCTGCATACACTTAAAAGGGACGACACGGTGGTTGCGTTGTTGCTGCTGTCGTTGTTGTTTTTAATTATGTTTATAATCAACGCGTGGCATGTCTATGGTAATCGTCGCTCTTGGAACCCGCCTATTCGTTCGCTTGACAATATCCATTGCTTGCCATGATAATGACTTTTGATTCACACGAGGCGATCCGCGAGACCGACACTATGCAATCATAAACAAAAATATATATGTATCTCGCCTTTTGTTTCAACCAGAGAATCGCCTTCTCAAATTCCTATCACTGTTTACGATCTTCGGAAAAACTATGTCAATTTTTTTCACTCACTGAGATTTTCATTTATACGTGAAGCTCACCTTCTTGGAACTGTTATTCTTTTTTTTCGAAACTGCAGAAAAGAGAGAACAGACAAATAATTCAAGAATTTTCACCTACTTTAAAACAACTATAAATAACTTGAAGGTTTCCTTTTTCAAATTTATTCTCTGTAAGAAGCCAATATGAAAAACGACTTACATTTGTGTGGAATGTGAGGTAATTCATTTCTGAAGCGTGTATGAAATTGAAATAAAAACATGATTCCTTTTCTTTTAGGCATAATATCGCAATTGATAGAACGTACATGGGTTAGTCAGGCATCGTGTATGATCAAGAAGCTCTTTGGATGCATTTTACTACGGGCTCTCAGTCATGCAAAGTTGCATACACGCGGCTAGGTACTCGTACACCGACAGCGTCGCTTGCTAATGACGCGACGAGATACCACTGATACCTCTAATTAATTCTACCTATCCTCTCGATATACAAATTCCCAATGGTCCTGTGCAGTACTGCACGATGAATTCAAAGTGCAACAAAGTCTTGCTACCAAACAACAAGATAAACAAATTGAAACCTTAAACACTTCTTTGCTAATCTATACTCAAGATCCATTAACTATAAATTATCGAAACAAATTTTAAACTTTAGCATGAACTTTTAGAACAAGAAAGACCCAATATGCTGTCATCTCAATTGGACAATCTTTTATTTCTTAAAAATGCATCAGGCATTTAAACATTTGAATGTAATGGTGGTTCTCTCGATAATTGCAATGAAACTATTCAATTGAACAAAAAAAAAACTATTTACTTAATACGCGTTGTTTAAGCGTAATTATTAATTTGCAGCATAAAAATGTAAATAGTTGAGCGGCGAGGTTTCAATGGAATCGCGCATTCCACGATGATTGCTCCACTTTTTATATGTTATAACGGCCGGGTCATTTAGCGACATTAATTTTGAAATGCAAGTTCCTTTAATAGGTTTTGCACGGTATTCGCACTTATAAGGTAACTCAAAGTGTGACATCAGCCTCGTGAGTAAGCGTCGCAGCGCGTGCATAAGCAATGCTCATGAGCCGTCAGCGGTTTATTGATTTACGGATAGAATGTTTGACTATTATATTGCAATAATTACGCTACTGGTTTCCATATACACTTTGACGTGCGTATAAATCATGCCGGAGATCCAACGCGATCGCCAGCTTGATTTATGATTTTTTTTTCCTTCTACACACCGCTTGTGTATAAATCGCGAAAAAATGTTTATACTCATTATCCGCTTATTCCCGCGACGGATATTAGAGATTTATCCGTTGCAACATTATGCGAGATAAATCAATATCACATATTTCCTGCCAGCAGAGGCCGAGCGATCGCTAACACCAATTATATTTGCGTCAAATGTATTCCGACATCGGTGAGTTTAAAAATTTACAGCTGCAAGCTACGGACGGCGCAGTTTTATCACCCTTCCAAAGCCTGAAGGACATGAATTCATCACCATCTGTGAAATAATAAAATAACGTCGAATAAATAGACGAACGTCAAAAAGGCGATCTTAAAAGTTGATTTTCATAAATACAAGATAAACAATTTGACGCCGAAAGATTAATAGTTTGGAGGATGACTGTAAGAGTTAACCAGAGGTTGGCTGTTGATCGGATTAATAAAAAAAAGTGTAACTCATTGGAGAAGTCCCGAAATTGGTATTTAATGGGTAGAAAGTGATTTTTTTAGTCCAGGAGCTACACGCTGATGTGAGGGCAATATTTTTGTGCCAACAAATGAATGAGCCGGTTATTGAACGGCAGGAGTGGGCCGTTTGTTTGTTTAAGCGTTTAGCAATAATAATAACTCGCGAAGTGTTCCCCGCCTCGTATAAATTATAACCGTACAAGGCACCCCGCGGTCCTGCCACGCCCTGAGCGCTTGGCGCACAGTCACTGGCTCGTGCCGCACATCTTCTTTATAATGTAGCATCTGCAAACAGCTACGTCATAAACACACCCCTCAATAGTAAATACGACTTGTTTGTCTTCAACTCCACCCGAAAAGCCTCGCTCAAAACGAAGTAATAAACGACACGCTATGATTTAATTTCATTTCATCCACCTCCCGACAAATTTTCAATCATCATTTCTTAATTGCAACGTTTACTTTTCTTCTGATCAATTTAGAGAAAAAATATTCATGGATTTTAAATTCACAAAAAATTGTAGTAGTTTATTTGTAAGATGATTTTCAAGTTAATTGAAAACAGTTGTTTAAAACGTTAAAAAAAAAAACGTTTGAATCAAAAGTTTGAATAGTTCTTTTTTTTATATTGGGGAAGCGAAGGGATTACTTTTTCGCTTTTAATAACAATGAGGGACATGGATCGTGAAATCCATCAGCATATATTCAGTCGAGTTCTGAAAGGTTTGCGTATTCGCAACCTTCGGATGCTGCTTTCCCCGACAGTGCGGAGATCTCACGTGATTACGAGTGCGGGAGCGTCTTCACAAATCACTCGCTGGCTCTGCGCGCACACGATTCTTCGAGAATGCGTCCGTCTCCACCCGCTCTCTCTCTTTCTCTCTCATCGTTATTTGACTCCCCCTCGGCCCACCAGACCGGCCAAAGCTAACCGCCGGTTCGCGACATAAATCTATATCATACGTTATAGTCTGCTCTACTGCGTCAGCTTTCCTTCTTCGCGATCATCCTGATGAGTCGCGATATTGATGCTACAATTGTGCTGATTTGCGTTGATGGATAAAATGCTAATTGTGCGAAAATGCTGTGACCTTTTTTTCCACAGCGAACAAAAAATTCGCCATGTACTAATTAGTGTGATTTCGCATGATAGACTTAATATACCTTCTTCGGAAGTCCAACATTTTTTTGTTTCATGTCCAAGACAGATTTTGCATTTAACATTCATGCTCTACTGGAAGACTACAAATTATCGCCCGCGGCTACCAACCGCGCGCGTTTCACCTTTTTCCAATCTAAAGAACTTATTTTCAACTAATTCGATGGTAAAACGGATGATTAATTACGGATTATTTTTTGTCCTACTTTGAAATTGATTTTCAATTGGAAGAGAAATTTTTGTTGCAAATTGTTTTCGATGGGAGAGAGAGAGAGAAAAAAAACAGGGCCGTGAGATGGCAAGTTGAATGAATCAAGAAAAAAAATTGATAATTTTATATATTGGCTCGAGAAAGGATGTGCAATAAAAGGGAAAGGGTTTGACGGGAATGAGCATCCCGAGCCGGTTCCATCGAAGGGACTAGTTTGTAGAAGCGACGCGGTCGCGATGTCAACGAATATTTATTTAATTGGCTGTTGGCGGTGAGACTGTTGAACGCGACTGCTGTGTTATGCGGGGGCGATCGAGGCCAGAGGGGAGCTGCGAAGGAACCCGCGAAACGCCAGCGATTTAATGCGACAAGAAAGAAAAGTTGATGGAGGCCAGGCATCCTCTTTGTGACTGCTTTTGCATC
Organism: Trissolcus brochymenae; assembly: GCA_030523145.1. Lineage (NCBI taxonomy): Eukaryota > Metazoa > Arthropoda > Insecta > Hymenoptera > Scelionidae > Trissolcus > Trissolcus brochymenae. The sequence continues at coordinate 50,354 of JAQQRF010001094.1, forward strand.
GAATTAAAAACTTGAACGAAATATTATCTCAAAGTAACATCAACAAACTTGAAAAGGGACAAAATATAAATGAAAACTATTTCAAGAAGAATAAAAACTTAGAATTCAAAATTCGTTTGGTTGATAAAAAAAAAGGTAACAAGCGATCCGAACGGTAAAATAATAACAAATTGTTCTCCAAGGACTGGACTCCGTTTTGTGAAAAACAAATGATCCCTCCCGAGTAAGACATTGACTGAACGTTTGGAGTTTTTTACTTGGCTTCTCAGGGGGATCGCGAGGGCTTTATTATCCAAAATAATTATTCTCGATCGTAATTTTTTGGTACAGTTTCTTTGTTGGCGCAGATATGTGCTCATCTATCTCAGGAGTACGAGGTTTAGCACGTTTGTTTCGCGAGCGGAAGCCCTGTTTTTTCACCAACCGAAGACTCATAGCCGCGCCAAGATTTCCCACGAACGAAACATTCTCAGGTTGTAAATCAGCACTGCGTCGTGGACGATCATTGTTTCGAAGAGGTGCAGGAATTTCAAGGAGTCGCTCGTGAATTAGAATATATCCGCCTCAATTCATTCCCGATTCCAGAATTGGCGATTTCGTTGCACACTTTAGGATGCCAAAATGCTTCTCGCCCTCATCCCCGCCTTTTTTGCAATTATTTCAAAAATATTTGCACCAAACAAGGAATTCACACATCTTTTTTGGCCAAAAGGCTAAGAAGATCTTTTAGCTCTCACATAATTTTGTATTTTCTATTATTTATTATTATTTTTATTTTTATTTTTTTTTTTTTTTGAATGTTACAAAAAAGCAATTGAAGAAAAACACATCAGACGATTAATAAAGTGTCTGTCGGATAATTTGCGCTTGGAGACAAAAGCGCGGCGTTGTCATCGAGGCGGGCAAGATTGGCGGGGAAGCGCACGTGTGTAGGCCGAGGAGGTGTACGGGCGTTCATATGTTTATTAGCCGGACCTGCGCATAAATAACGCAGCCATAAGGCATAGGAGAGGGCGAAGACCCGCTGAAGAGGCCGACGAAAAAGAAGGAAGGCAAACGAAAGGCGCGGGTATCTTGCTCGGATTCGAGATCGGTCGAGTAAATTGTCACACGCTCTTTTGGTTTCGAGGGAACAGGGAATTGGGAAAAGCGTGGTGGTGCAGCTGATGAGGAGGGGACGAAGAAGAAGAAGAAGAAGAAGAAGGAGGAGGACGGAGAAGAGAGGACAGTCGGAAGAGAAGAAAGGAAGAAAAAGGCCACGGAGGTGGAGAAGGTGGTCGAGGGTGGAGAAAGATCCTATCCCAAGGTAGTGGCTTATAGCAACCTGGTCCGGTTGATCGTTTTGCTTTTGGTGTGCGGACCAGAGCAGGACGTAGATAGGCCCATGCCGGCGGACTCGACGAAGAGGGCCGCGAGAGAGCTGGACCTACCTAATTTACCTCCCAGATAATGCGGCATAATTAAAGCAAAATGTAACGTCGCTGGCAATTAAAACAAATTTATGCGACCAAGATCCGCGATCAGCGCAGCGGGGCCGGTCGAGTGAGCTGCGCCGTCCTGCACCAGTATACCAATCGCCTGCTGGCTGCCGTTATTATTGTCGTCGGAGAGACGTCCTCGTCGGCCCGACGTGCGCCGGGCTCTCTGCAAGCGCATTCCAAGACCACTTCCCAAAACTCGACTCTCATTTCGCGAACCAATCTCGATCAGCCCAAATTATTCGATGCGCCGCGAATTCTTACCTGAAAAAATAATAAATTCGATCAGCCAGATGATAAAATTACAATTCAGATCTCTGAGTGGTTTTTTTTTCTTCTTTTTATTTTGTTTTATTTATTTATTTTTTTTTTTGTTTTTGAAAAGCAATAAAAAATTATAAATTTTGGTTCGAAAAAGCAATATAAAAGTAGATATATGATTTAAATAAATTCTTCGAGTACATCAGGTACAAAGATGTAAATTTGAATTCAAACATTGAGCATGTAATTACGAAAAAAACAGATGTTATCTCCGCTACAATTTAAGAGGTTCATTGAAACTGATTTATGTTCTCGGAAAGTTACTAAATTTTTTAAGGGACCTTCTCGTTTTATTTTGACGTTAAGTGCAATCTATTGAGATGCATGTTCGCCGAGCTCTCGTCCGAGAAAATGTTTTCATTAGCCTGACGCGAAACGCATCTATCTTGATTTGAAATCTATAAAATTATGAGCGGGTCGTATAGCCTGGGCATCGTTTTCCACGCGCGATAGCCAGCACGACGTTATAATTCAAAAGTTTACGACGACGATAAATTATATACGTGCACTAGCACCAGAGGTGTATCAGCGAAAATAACGAAGATCACGCGCGCTATCTTGGTTTCAAAATTACTCATGTTCGCGGTTTGATAAGATATCATAAATTGTTGTTACGAAAAATTAAAAACTCGGTGTTTTATTTTTGCGCATGACTAGAATCAATAAAATCAGCCATTTGAATTGGTTGAAAAAAAAAATTGTTACTTTTGTTCGCATTTTTTAATGCAACTTCTTGATGGAAACGTTAAAATAAGTTCTGATATCCTTCTCTAAAAGTTTTCGTTTCTGATGAATATTATTGTTGAAAAATCCGCGCGAGAATGAACGTTATATTTAATCTGTAATATGCAAATGAGTCTACGAATCGGTCGACGTAACATCAACACGTCCATTTGCATTTATAATCGTCTTTGAGCCATTTGAAATTTTTAGATATTAAAATAGATGTTCTCTAATCTATTTTATTGACATTCTTTATAATAAATAATCAAAATATCTCGATGAGGCCATTGGTTTGTCATCATAAACATTTGCTCTGGGATGTTGATTTAATCAAGGAAACGCAATTATCAATCATGCCTAATAGTATTAATTTTATGACGCAAAAAAAGTTTCTTCCTCGTTAAGCTGAGAATAAAGAAAATGCAAACAAAATAAGATGATTCTGTACTATTCATTAACTGAATTTCAAATTCAAAAATTTATTGAATTCGTGTTTTTCAATTGAAAACAATATTTCAAACTGACATTCTAGGAAAAATCTACCTATATTATAAAAATATTGTAGTTTTATATCAATTGATGTTTCGGTTGTAAAAGTGATAATTACCTGAACTAAAAAATTAATGACAATCTTTTTGTTTGTCGTAGGTGGAAGTGGAACACGCATACAGGTGTAAAGAAAATTGCAAAAGTCGAGAGAGCGCCGAGCATCGCGCATTCTGACAAGATCAAAAGAGGAACGTGCAAGTCAACAAATACGGATCGCGATCAGCCACGACTCATAAACCAACGTCACTCGAGTATTCCCGATTCTTTTGCGGAGAGCCGCCGTTTTTGAACGTCTCCGGAGCATCGTTACGCCTCGACCCTGCGCGTCTACCGCGGACCTTTGATTCAATGATTATGAAAATATACAGACAAGATGTACGAAATGAAAAAACGAGTGCAAACATCGAGAAAAAAAGTACTCCCCGATGTGCATCTGTTCAAACGACTTTTTCATCTTGTCAAGTTAGGCATTATCTACTGATGTTTAGGTTCAGAATATCTTCATTTTTTTTTTATTTTAGCAACTTCTCGCCGCGGATATAAACAATTCAAAACTTTCTCAAGACTTATTTTGAAACTCATTTTTTTTTAATTTGTGGAATTATCTTTCGAACGATAACTTTGAAAACATAAAAATGTATAACGAACAAGTTAAACGGTCATTTGAAAAGTAAATAAGATTTCTTTTTCTTTTTTCTAAAAAGTATTAGAAAAAAAGGACTAAATTATTTTCATATTTACGATATTTTCTTTAATGTACGAACGTGGAAAGAATAGAAATGTACAGTGATAACGAATTCTCGATACCTGAAAGTCGTAAATCAAGAATCCGTCCACGGTTAGTTTTTCTAACCGTGGACTAAAATGAATATAAAAAAATGTGAAGAGAAAAAAAATGAGAAAGTAAAAAAAATGGAAATATAATATATATGAATATAAAAACACATGGGTCAGCCTAGATTTGATTTGTTGTGGCGCCGTTTGACTTGCGGACGTCGAGGATTCTGGTTTTCCTCGGATTTTACTGTCATTTATACCTGATGCTCTCCGCTGTGAAAGAGACCATTATTACGCAAAATTATGAGCAAGTTTAGACAATAAAGTTCTCTGTGGTGTCTGGAACCATGAGACAAAAGTGTGTAAAGGCCCAGTTTGGTCTCGTTTGACTGTCCCTGAATAAGAACACGAGATTTATGAATGACTCCATCTCTTACGTCAGTTCTCGTGATATCATAATTCGTTCATTAATTGAACCGCGTATTTATGATTACAACTTTTTGAGTAACAATCGAGGATGCGAATTACGACCTAAATCAGCATACAAAGTGGAACTGAAAACCATATATTAGTCATCAAAATGCACGTTTCGATCTGAATATTTAAATCCTGTTTATTGCGCCAAAGCGAATTCTGTTTACTTTCTATAAAATGTATCAAACCATTGGCCGGAATTGCCGCGTTGCGATAAAATTTTTGTTGCATATTCGAATTGATATATATACATATAAATTAACGTGTTCGCGTTTCGAGTAACAAACACTGATACATACGAACGGTGTATCGATTTATAGAAAATTAACAACAGCTTATCGTAAAAATGAGCAACCTTTTTTTATAACATAATCAATACTTGACGAATGACAATTACATGCCTACAACTACATTTTTTTAACCTGCAACAATAATGAATAAATCATAAAATTATAATAAAATTAAGTTAATTAATATGAATATGACATCTGAAAAATGTTTAAAGAAAATTGTGATAAAAAAAGAACAAATGAAGAAATTTTAAAATTAAATATTTGTCCACTTTTCATCCGTATAAGAAAGTGAATCCCTATAAATGAATGTTGTGATACGTTTTTTTTTATGCGAGACACTCTGTTGCGTGTTCCAAATATAGATCGAATCGTCGATGCGAAATCACGCGAATTCGGATACGTCAGTGAACTCGTAGAAGGTCGAGGCTGCACATTACTCTGCGACTCTTTCTTTCACGTTCGATTATCTTCACTTAGCGTAAAGCATCGTCTCGTTCTCGTTTCACCTCAACCCCTCCCTCGGAACAGATAATAAAATCAGTTGTTAATTCATTTATCGATTCCAGAAACCGATTCGTTAACCACCGGAAACGATAAATCATCCGAACAATCAGCTAATCAGTCATATGAGGATCATGTTTTCATACAATTACCCTTCTCATTATGGTTCTTTGAATCTCATTAATATCGTTAATATCAATCATGAAAATCACTAACCGATTGTCCTTTTTTTAAATGATTAATTGAACATTGTCAAACAAGGTGAATTAAATTGACACGATTATAATTTCAAGCTGATTATGAAAATATTAATGGAAGCGACTTTTCCCCACTTGACTGCCCCTCAACACTTTGACTCAAAGATCGCCGGTCGCGCTGCCAACTCGGCCCCTCTCGCCCCTCCTCGGCACCCCCGCCTCGCTCTTCGACCCGCTCCAGAAAGTACGATACTCCCACGGCCCACCTGTTCTTCCTTCTCGTTCGTTTCGTCGGGTTCACAATAGAAGAGCGCGCGTGGCGGTTGGATTAGACTGCTTTGTTATGAAAAAGATTCGCGATGCAACTGCGAATTTGCGCAATTTTTTTCATTACTTCAATTTTTTGACCTCTTTTATAATAAGCAACTTTTAGCAGCAGCTACTAATTTTAGTTTGAAATTGATTGCTTTCAAATTGTTGATATGTAAAAAATTGTGTCTGCAAGTTGAAAAACATTTGAAAAGTTTTGTAATCGACAAAACATGCTGTAACTGTGGAATCTGTAAATAGAGAATACATAAATGAATAATAGTTACGATTGAATTGAAAGTGCAAATGATAAGAATAAGAATAAAGTATTTAAACATTTTTGCGATTGGAATAATAGAAAATAAGTTATAATGGTATGAAAACGAATATAATTATCTTTTCATTATGTCTCGACTATTACTCAATTCCCCATTGAATGAAGACAAAAGAGATAAATCATTAGAATTAACGTTTAACTATAACCGATTTGCATTGTTCGCAATTTTTTCCTTTCGACTTACTTATTTCAATTACTTGCTTTTGATATCTATTTATCTACATTTTAATCAGGCAAATTTTTTTTCACAACCCAAAAGCGAGATCCAAATCTGAAAACAAGGCATTCTAGATTATCAATTGTGTAAACATAGAACGCGAATAAATGCAACTTTCTATCACAATAAAAGAGCCAATCCGTTACGAACCTTTGCATTTTGTAGGCAGATTTAGGTAGCGAACAATGAAGCGCCGTTTCCACGACTCGCGCGACGCCTTTCACATAATTTTCGCGAATTATTTTTGCGCCTCCACGGTATAATTAATTACTCTAAATTACTTTGCTCGTCGCCTTAAGCCATCCGCGCGAGCACACAGCACACGAATGTACAGATGTACATTTTGCACGTACGAATAAAGGTCATACGCCGAAGAAGCGAAGAAGCAACACACAGCGACTGGTCAGCGAATATCGTAAATCTTTCTAATGCGTTCATAGTCTGACTGGATACATTTAATTTATGAGCAGCAATAAGGTCAAATATGTTAAGTGAAAGCAAACGAACGTGCTGTTTGCAAACTGTTGGAAAACCTCAGCGCCGAGTATGAGAAATGTTGATGCTGAACAATTTAATAATTTGCTCATTTGAATTGTAAACGATTTAAATTTGAATTTTCGTTCGTCACATCATAAAGAAAACGGTGTATATCTCTTTTGTTGTATACGTGTCAAGATATATAAATATATATTAATTACCGGTTGGATTCTTTGATCAAGTTCGAACGAAAAAGGTGACGGTAATGGCGATAAAGCCAAGAGTTCCAATTTTTCAATCACCCCCTGGTTTATGGCATACCTTTTATAACCGTACAACATACTTCTGCATCTAGAATCGCGATAGGAACGCGTCAAAAATATTCGCGATGAACGTAAGAATGCAAATATTCCTTTTCGCTGCGGCGAACAATTTTGTCTTTCCTTATATTTTTGTATTCAAAAGAGAGGCTGGACGAAAAAAGGGGAGAGAGGAAAGCAAAAAAAAAACTAAAAAAGAAAAAAAAAGAAAGTAACGGATTCGCCAATGCTCACCCGCGAAAAGGAATCTCGAGAGTCAAGCTCGCGTGTTAAAAAAAAGGTGGAAAAGCGCGGCGGTGCGAGTGAAAAGATTGAAAGAAGGACGATTGCATTAAAAAAGAGAGTAAACGAGAGAAAGAAAATAGACGCGTGCGCGAGAGAGAAAAAGATAGAGAGATAGAGAGAGAGAGAGAGAGAGAGAGGGGTGGAGGAGGTTGAGTTGCACGTGCTTGCAAAGTACCTAGATTCGATTTAAATAATTCAAAGTCTCGCCCAATGGCAAAAGTGCATCGCGTTGCACGCGAGCGAGCGAGCCGTGTGAGAGCGCGGATGGGTGGGTTAGGACGGAATGAAATTCGCGGTGAATTATTCGCCCAGACAAGGCATATAAAATCATAGAAAGACACGAGTACAGCCTCGCTATAATAATGCATAAGGAGGCGGACTGGCTGCAGAAGCGAGGCCACGCCCCTTATTGCACGCTTGGGTCGGAGTGGGGGTGCGGCGGGGCGTGTGGTGGGGGGTGTGAGGGGAATCGCGAGCGAGAGCGACTGAGTTTGGGACTCGGGTCGTCGGACAAGGACGAGCGGGTCGGAGACAGCGATGTAGAGAGAGGGCAGCGGCAAAGAGAGACGGATGACGGAGTGTCGGAGAGAGAGAGCGATAGAGAGCGCGGGGGGTGGAAAGAAGACGCGCGTCTGGGAATCGGCTTCATTCAGCGCGCGAGTTTCCTCCGGAGGACAGCAGAGCAGAGCAGAGCTCGTGGTGGATGATGAGCGCGGATCGGGAGCAACGGTTGCAATGCGAGTGTATTTGGCCGCGTACGGCCGGGATTTGATTAGGTGCGTGTGACTTGGCCGCGGCGGTGCGTGAATCGGGGGTGGACCTTGCTCTAAGGTGGAGGGGTGTCGAAGGGGTTGCTGGTGCAGCGTGCGCGGTGGTGGGGCTCGAGGAGACGCGCGCAAGCCATCTGACTGTCTGTCTGTGCCCCCACCGCGAGTGCGTGCACGACACGGCTCGACAGATCCGGGCCGAGGGGTGCGAGCGAGAGGGCCGACCCCGAGGACGAGGGAGCGCGCGATAAAGAGAGAACAAGATAGAGAGGGGCAAGGGGCGTCGCGACGTCGGGCCCCCAGAGCTGGTCCGTCCGTCGTCCGGCCGACTGCGGGAGCATCTCCGAGACGCGCGAGTTTTGTACACGCACGCACACATGCATAGTTCAACACTAGGGCACGTATATGCATAGACGAGCGTGGGGTACTCATGGATTTACGCGTGTACCATCAGCGATAACACGTGCGTTTTGATGAGTTTTGATTGCACGACGCATGACAACGACGCCTAATTCGAGTGAGAGTGATAGTGGCCGAGGCGATATAAGACACCAGTGTCCGGACGAAGGCATGAGAGCCGCGCGTAAAAAGAGGATTCTGCTGGGGCAGTGCGAGCTGCCGGCCCCTGCCGGTGTTCGCCATCAGTGCTAATAGGGCGCGCATCGCGATCGACGGACCATCAGTGAACACGCCGTTATTTTTTCATTGCTTATCAATTTTTGAGCCGCGAACAGTGATGCCGGGCGCCAGCTCTTGATAGCATCGAGCGCAGTTAGTCAGTGCGCCGTGCCGAACCGTCGGACGCGCCTCATTCACGCAGCTTCCACAGACGAAGGCATGTCACGCCGAAAGCAGGCTCGACCCAGCCGTGCCCACCTCGAGGACGAACTTGTCCAGGGATCTTTGCGGATTAATCCCGTAGGAACACTCGTCGATGCTGCCAGTAAGTCACATCTAGGATCGCATCAACTCGCGATCGCCAACTCATTCAAATACCCTATCGAGCTAAGCCGCTGTCAATCACACAACTCGACTTATTACAACACATTTTTGTGCGAACGCTTTTCGATAGCCACCTTTTCCACAACTGCTTGCGAGAGAGAGAACAAAAAACATTTTTAATCGCACTTTGTCATCGGGACGCGCGTCCTTTAATTGCTCGGCAATTCGAATTTCATGCGACAGCTGGGACCACAGAGCACACTTTTTGCTCAATTTCGCGACAATTGTGCCGCGACGCGACAGTAATCTTGAGGTCATCAATTTTTTTAATTGTAAATTAACTAAGTATATCAACGTTGAAATAGGCATGTCAATCATCAAAACGGGTGCTGCTGATTAACATATAGTTTCCACGTGCTCGTTTTTTGTCATCAGTTATCGACGAGATCGGCCGAGGTGAAATTTGATTACTCTCGCGGCCATTTGGAAGTGCGAATGACACGTACGTGACAGTCAAGTGTGTCTCTGCGCTCTGCATAAATTGTCATCATTTTATCGGGAACGTCAGAGCGCGCGGAGACAGGCCGGGCATATTTTTGTGCGGAACGCGAAAATTACTCGGCCTATCGTCATTAACGTTTTCTAATCGAGCCTTTTTGCCACAGCCGACCGAGAGATAGACGATGAGTTTCGTCGAATTAATTGCTCGGCATGCGATTGAGTCGTCCCGCCGAAAGAATTCATTGGCTCCTTGGTACGACCTCCGAGATGGTGCCGAGAACACTCTCAGCGAATGAATATTTTGATATATTTGCCAAGCAACGAACGTCGTTTATCATCCGGCCTCTCTCGCGGGAGAAAAAGAAATGTTTTTCAGCCTCCAGTTTTTTGGCGATTAAAATTTGATAAAATAGTAGCTGATGCTCGGCCATTGCGAAATTAATTCGGTGAATTATAATGAACCTTCAATCCCAGAATATTTTACAAATATCGTGTGCCTTCATCATCAGGCTTTTGAGAATCGTTTCTTTGTTCGAGACGAACAATTTTTCTTCCCGGATATCTTGAACAAAACTTTTCCTGGAAGCATAAAAACACACTTTATTTTTGCAAACTGGAATTACTCTTTCGTTTAAAATCATTCTTTTTTTTCTTTTTTTTTTTTTTTTTTTTTTTTTTTTTTTTTTTTTTTTTTTTTTTTTTTTTTTTTTT
>JAQQRF010001095.1:0-16927 GCA_030523145.1 Trissolcus brochymenae
TTTATTAATTTTTACACAGCGCGCGCTCGCATCATTCAAGACATTTTTCTCTATTAAATAGACAAATTAACTTGAACCCCCGGTTTTTTGAAATTAAATCATTAAATAAAGTATATCAATCATGTTCCATCATTTGTGAACCCAAATAGTAATGTCAATAATTATTTATTAATTTTCTCACAGCGCATTTGCATCTTTCACAAAACTGTACCCTTCTAACAGCTTCAATAAATTTGGAACCCTGTTTCATTTAAATGTTTACATAAACTATTCCAATTATGTACCAGCATATATGAACTTAGTAAACGGGAATGTATTTGACGATCATCAAAATTCTCAACCGCTACTTTTCACGATAGGCAAATTATCTTATTCTTAAAATCATGGTCACTCCAACGTTGAATATTAGGTATCCTTGTATACCAGGTATCCGATAGAAAAAAATACCCAAAATGGCTACAACCGAATACAAACTGCAATACAACCGAATTCTTTCCTCATCAGTAATTTTATATGCTGAATTAAAATTCAATTATATTGTCGTATCATTTAAATCTATATTACTTCAATTGCTCCTTCAATTCCTAAATCAGTATTTCTCAATTAAGGATTGCAATAAAAATAAAACCATTTTGATTATTTTTTTTTTATTATATATTTTATGTTATTACGGCAGAAGTAGCAATAAAATGCAACATCTTCTATGCTCAAATCTTCGTTCTTATACAGAGAATCCTTGGCAAGGCATTTTTTATGGATCCACCGACGACATCCATCGCATTGGTAGCCTTGAAATGCACCTCCTTTAGCCCATTTGGTGTTGACGCAATTTAAACAAGGGTTTTCCATTGAAGGGCACATTCGCAACAGTTCGTATGCTACGTGCTTCCGGAAGTCCCATTTGTTGAAGTTTTCGTCATACAGGTTTTCGTCTTTCGCGATGCATTCCATGTACCTCAACGTCATGATTGCGCAATTGACGCCATCGCCAGTTTGCATATTATATTCTCCTTCGTATAACACTGGTGTCCATTTGATCCGTGACAAATTCGTTCTGCCTTTCACTTCACAATGCTCTTTCGTAAACTTGACGAAGTTTTTTGACAGAGTTTTTAACTGTTCGACATTTTTGTCATTCAGCGAATCGAACAATGTCAACTGTTCTTTTTGAATATCGGCGACAAATAGCACAAAGTGATTGTTGTTCACGTGTACAGGCATTAAAATGGTCCCATCGAACTTGTCCGGAATGTCAAAAATGGGAAGACTTACTTTTTTTTCCCAATTAGCCTGTGCTCCAATCATATCTATGAATTTAAAAATATTCATTAAATCGCTGTTCATAAAAATATTCTTTAATTAAATTATTATGTTACATTTTTCCTTACTTATGGTATTCCGTGGAGCAGCGTATAAAACATTTTTCCACTCCCTTGCTCTCATTTTGGCATAAGCGTATGCGTCGATTATATTTTCGTTGATGAATTCATCAGTACGCCATAATTTGGTGTATTCGTCGCTTCTGAAAAATCTGTGCCTCGATGATTTCCCTACTTCGTTTATCGAGTCACTTTCGTAAACGCAAACGACGTAATTAAATCCTTTATCCTGAGCGTAATATTCAGGATCGTTAAATAGATGATTCTCCATCGCTGCAGGGTGTTTGTCGATATTTGATTCGTTTGCCGAAAGATCAACCATTGTCACGTTCTGTAATGACGATTAGAAAGTCATGAGTTTCAAGTTTCACTAATTATACATCATTCATTCATTACAACAAATTAAGTTTTTATTATTACGCATTATCAATGCATCAAAGTAAATCGGAATCACATAAATGTAATTCATAGACATTGTAATATATTGCTGAAACTTATTACTTTTATTTATTACTACAATCACCTGTCTTTCTTCTTCATGTTTTCTTGGCATCAATGCTGAAAGTTGTGGCAAATCGACTGCTTCCTCTAGTAGAGATGTCTTCATGGTCGTGACTTCTTTCTGTACCTTGAGCTCGCCCTCGTCCAGTCGTTGTCATTTGGTTGGTGAAACTGCTTCGTTGGCTTTATCTTCTACTGGCTGGGCGTTTTTCACTTTTCTTTTTGCGGTTTTTTTTCCAGTTAACGGAGCCTTCACTTCATTTGGATCGTACTCCATCAACGCTTTGCCATGCAAATGGTTTGTACGTGGCTTTTTTCTATTTTTTGCCCATTTTGCCTCATGGTTTTCGTTGTTCAACAAAACTGACCTCTCGGCTTTCTGAAGAACAATGCCTGAAAAAAAATTTGAAATGGTTATTAAAAACAATATTAATAGAATGTTGGTATTCTGTAATGCTTTCCATATAAACTGTAAAATAATTTACATTTACTAATAAAAGTATTACCTCTTGTTTGCATCTGGAGACATAGATCGTCGATCTCGCGTTTCATAATGTCGACGAAAGACCTCGCTGGATTCTGCTCATTTCTCTTGAGTGAATATATTTTTCGATGGCTGAAATATCCTTCTATGGTCGCGTTACTTTCTTTCTTTTTTCCTTTATGTATTTTGGACAGGATAATTGCAGTTATGACTGGAGCGACTGACATGTATTTTTCCGTAATATAATCCGCGTATCCTGGATTATACAACTCATTTGTCGTGTTTTTCTCATCGACGACAACTTTTTCTCGAACTTTATGAAGAATCCCGCAAGCATCCTTGTAATAAGGAGATCTCGAAAATAAGCTCCTTCCTTTTGAATGTCCTGCTTTTTTTCGCTCTTCTTCATCTTTGTCTTCCTCGTCGTCGGTTTTCTCGTCGTCATCTTCATTTTCGAGGTTTTCTCCTTCGTTTTCTTCTTCTCCTTTTTTCTCTCTCTTTTTTTTTGCTTTCAACTCCTTCTCATCTTCATTTTCCTCCATACCTACTTCTATAAACTGCTTTTTGAGTTCAGATATGGAGGAATCAGCAGTATTCTTGTCCGTTGTACAGAACACAGTGACAACGAGTTGGAACACTTTTTTCAGCTGTTGGTACTCTGTACAACGGAGCATGAGGCCAGTGAAATTGAGGATCAAACTTTTGTTCGGTTTCAGCTGTGGAAAATTTTTTTTAAGTTTTCTTGAAATTCGGTGTTGAGTGTGGTTTATGCACGACTGTAGGCTGATGAAGTCATCTGGAAGTGTTGCTCCTTTCACTGTCAGAAAATTATATGTTGTTTGGAGGTATTGGGACATGTTCATCAGATTAAATTCTTTTAGGATTGCATTCATGGTAGGCCAGCAATAATCTGTTACTACTGTTTTAAATGGAATTTTCCTGTTGAGAATGTTTGTCACGAAGTGTTTGTATCTCCCGAACATGTGACAAATTGTCTGCTGGTCTTGGTCGACGCACAGCATTTCCAGAATTGGTACAACAGTTTTGTGTCTATTGACAACCAGAGCATGATAAAGCACTTTCTTTTTTGATGAGGGGTCTGGTTTCCTAACCACTTGGCCTGTCGCATCACAGTAAGCAATTTTCGCCCCAACACTAAACCGGAATTGTTTTTCCGTAAACATGATGACGTAAAAGGGCTGCCCTGAAAATCTTAAATAGGGATCTTCAAGTTGTTGCTCTTCCCTAGTTCTTTCCACAATATCGTGTAGGTCTTTTATTCTGAGTTCCTTCTGTTTGGGTTTCAATTCGTTCTTTGCCTGCTGGTATACTCGATTTTCTTGGAGAACGCCAAAATTCCCTTGATGAGCGAGGTTGATGTCAAGGTTGCGGTTTTCTTTTTTGTAGTACTCCATTGCGAAAGAACTTAATAATTCCTCTTGGGCATCCTTTCGACGCTTTCCTCGCAACTGTTCACGTACAATCGGGCCTTCGTGAACTTGAACGTCTTCTAACTTGAACGAAGATATCGATGAGTAGACGTATACGTGAATGTACTTTTCATTCAAGCATTCCATTGTGAATTTGAACTTAGGGTGTGTAGGATTGTGCTCTTCTGCCCTGCAGTGACTATATATCACATAGTCTGCAAAGTTTTGTCTTTGATGGTAAAATTTTAAAACGCAAGGTACACCTTTTTCTTGCATTGCTAATCTTATAGCGATTCTGATCCTGTCAGGGTCGAATTGATTTGGTTCCATATAAAATGTAGCAGTGTCCCCATTTGATTTTTTATATTTTGACTGTATCAGAACCTCGCTCCGCTCGATCGTAAACTGTATGTCCGTAACGTAGAAGGACGTCGATGGTTTCACCTTTGGATGAAGTTTTATCCAGTCGGCCTCCTGTAAAAAGTAACAACATTAAATTATTTCATTGAAAAGAACAATATCGTCAACAGTACACAGTGACTGTGGCAGTGACAGACTATTACAGTACTACATCAATTAATTTTATGAGTTTCATTGTTTAATAGTAAATCATTTCAATTACCGTTGACATCTCCTTCGTGGGGTTGTTTGCCGGTGAATCCTTATCATTGCTTACTATTTTTTCTTCTTCTTTTAAAAATTGATCCCAAACGTTTTGTATATTTTCTTCCTTGGAGATGTTACTGATATTTAATACTGTATGATCTGCATTTTCGTTCCCTGTTAACCAGATTAATATAAGTTTGTTATTATATAAGTCAGTCTAATGCGATTAGTAAATTTGTTTTCTTTCGTTTTCCCTTTAAGTCAAAGGAATCACACTTTCTCACTTCCTCGTATGTTTTTACCAATATTGTTACAGTGACGATTCGAATGAACAAGAAATATTTCTTCACTGTGTACCTGAACGTTGTTTATAATGGTCCTCCTTGAATTTAAAACTGTCATAGTTGTTTCGCAAGACACTCATATCCAGGTTGTCATCATCGCTATCAACCATCGGCTGATTCACGTAGGGGATATCTTTCTCCAGCTCGTATATGTATATATCACTTCTATTATCTACTGGTAATAAAGAAATAATGAACGTCAATATATATCTTGAATATAATTAATGGGCCTAGTCTTACAACCGGCCAAGTCCACTTTCGTAAATTTTGAGAAAATTTAAAAAAAAATTTTAATTTTACGTACAAAATTCCATTTGGACAAATATGCTAAAAACATTGAAAATAATGCGTGAATTGTATTTCTATGACAATAAAATGCATAATTCACAATAAAGCAAGTTTAAGTAAGGAAATACACAAGGAAAAAGTTAAGCAAATCTTGGACTTGCTTGTGTTTTGAAGTAAGCAAGTCGACTTAGCGGACTTTAAAACGAAAATACTTGGACTTGGCTGGTTTTAAAACTTACATTACAGATTTTTCTCATTCATTAAACATTAACATTTGTTGTCATCAATTTTTATTGAGGGAAATAGATTTTCGTTTACTTATTTTCGTGTGTAGAGGTTCAAAAACTGTTCACAAATCATGTTTCTTACATATCTTAAATATTGATTACTTTGGACATAGCCGGTTTTAAAAGAAGGCCCTTCAAGTATTTGAAAAAATTGTATTGTCGTTGACATTGGGAAGAAGTATATAAAGTCAAGTTGAAAAAATCATGTCCATTTAACGCTCCTCCACTTCTAAAGGAAGATAATTTGCAGTTCCTGATATAATTATTATAACTTTTTATACTTTATATTGTGCAAATTAAACAGGAATTTTGCTTTAACAATTCAAACATTCATAATTTTAGTGACCGTAAATACAAACCACGTTCATAATGATCCTTATTCGAATGAGAGCTGCGGTTAAACTGGTTTTGCAGAACACTCATATTCAAATTTTCATCATCGCTATTAACGTTTTGCGCTTCCACAAAAGGTGCGTCATCATCATAATCAAATTGCTCCATTAATTCGTCAGGACTTGATGGACATTCAAGTATATGATGTGCATTATCTAATGACGATAAAAATAATGAACATCAATACGTATTCAGCACATAAATATTTATAATAATTTATGTGAACTTATTTCGTTAAGTAATTCTTTGCTTGAGTCTTATAATTATATTATTATCTCATGGTAAATATTATACTTTTCGTTCTTACATTTCGGTAACTCCATCGCCGTAGGGTTACAGAGTGTCGGTGACTGTAATTCACTTTCCTGTGTGCCTTGCTTCTTTTCTCCAGTCTCCTTCTCATTGTTCCTGCTATTGTCGTGCAAGTTTTCTTCTGTACACTGAAAAAAAAAATACATTTTTTACATTCAAGTATATGGTATGCTTGTTTAAAATATACTTGATCAAAGAATATTCATACTTGATTGAAGCATATATTTCACTTGAAATAAGTATTTTCGAAATTGATTCCAGTAAAAAATATTCTTGCATATAATTCAGAATATATATAAGATTCAAGTGAATTTCACTTGAATCAAAGTACCTCTTTTTCCGGTGTGTCATCGTGATCATTTTTTGCATTTAATGAATTTCTTTCTTTCACCAGTGACTGCACTCTACTTTTTATTTTGTTCTTGTCGGTTGCCCAATGACGCCTCAAAATATTTCTGTTCTCCTTGCAACAAGATTTATTTAACTCTTCGCAAATCTGAAAACAAATATAATCAATGTTTATTTAGCCTAATTAAATTTTTTTTATTTTCATTAGTTAAATTTAATCATTATAATATTTATATTCATGCAAGTTTATAAAATTAAGCAGACATTTCAATGTAATAATTCAATGTCACTGGAACATTTTCAACTGGCGGAACACAAGTATTACAACTACTACTTCTTGACATGGACGTCGAGAAGTAACTGAAGGCAGCCGGTGGTTAAATAGCAGATGTAATTTTTCGCTTACGTTTCCATGGAGCAAACATGAGCAAGCAATAGCGGGATCAGTACCTTCCATAGATATTAAAAAAAAACGGGGTTATACTCTTGGCCTAAGATGCTAGCATGCGGTATTATTGGGAAACAAGTAAAAAAATTGAAAAGACGGCTAAATTTGTCTACAATCTGTGTGTTGAAAAAAAAAATCAAAGCATGTAAATCAGCATTCTAAACAGCACTGCATTGCAATTCATTTTTCATTGCTGTAGTAGGATTAGAGAAAAAAACATTGCATCGACTCGACACAATTAAAAAATGTTCAAAATCCTCGGAAATAAGTAAGACATGCAATTGTTCTACATTGCTGTGTTTTTTAAAAATATTAGAGTCAGTGCCGGGTGAAAATTTACTGGTCCACTGAAATAAAAACCGTCGATTTCATCTAAGTTGTGTAATTGGTCCATATGAAGTTACGACTTTAGACATTTCGACATTACACGTTTCAACGATATTGTTGACATTGTGATTTAATTTTAACTACATAATAATCATCCAAAGTAACCACATTTTAGAGCTGATTCAGTGACTCAGTTAGTAACTGAGCTACTAAATCAGCAATTCCAATTCCACAAAATATGATTAATATGTCTTCTTCCGTGAAAATATTTGTCCCCTCTAGAAACACCCGTACGATTATTACAATTTATTTTCATTCAAAATTGTTATTTACATTTTATATTGTAAACCGTTTCTAAAGAAGAACAATTCATTTCGTCTCCTGCAGAGCAACTTCGAATGTTTGATGCCAAAGATAAAGGCGGAAATTAAAATATAATATAACACCGGTGAGCATTTTACTACTGAACGAACGAAAATTAAATGTTGCTACTTAAAAACTATTGAGAATAAGTTGTGATCAAGACAAGTCATACCAAAGAAACACACTTTAGCCAAAGCAAAAACATTATAATTTAATAATAATCTTACCAGTACGATAGAAACGAAGTCAATAAATAGTTGTTTCGTTTTGTTCTGTAAATAAATTTGATAAAAAGAATGTCATTATTTCATATGGTATTTTTCTCAATGACATTTTTATATCGAACTACAGTATCCAATAATTTTCATTAAAGTATTGAACATAGCAAAGCAAATATTAATACTGATTTGCTAATTGTGCAATTTTGTTGGTCAACCCAACAGCAGGATCATCGCGGCACAAAGAAATAAAAATATTATTCTGCGCATAACTTCATATTCATCACAGATGATATTAGTTTACTACTTCAGTTACTTTTTGTCAGGGATTGACTTGCAAATGAAACACTAAATTGCACTTTGCCATTACATGTCCGTATATCGATAAGAAACTTTGATTAGATGTTGAGTTGATAAAAACTCATTTCATTCGTAAGTCTACCGTTGCAATCGAATCTAGTCTGCCTTGGCAATGAATCCAATTTTATACCAATTTGAGCAAAGTCAAAATAAAATGTTTGTCAACAAGGAAGATTGGCGAGAAATTTGACCGACAGCAAAATTGTATGTATTTTTGACCCCGTGGGCGCGAAGTAAATCTTCCCTATGGCGCGAAGCGAACTTCGCGGTACACTGGTACGAAAACAAATTTTTCAACCGATTTACTTTGTGAATGGTCGCACAATTCTTGCACTTGAATAATAACAACGGTACAGTTTGGCGCAGTTTTAGTGTTTAGAGGAATTCGTATTTGTACGACATGTTCTTTCATTCGAAGGAAGCCCATTCCATTCCAGTCCGATTCGTTGGTACCCACATTTCTGAATGATCAATTTATTTATTTCAGCTTTGAAACAAATTTTCATAACTCCTAAGATATTTGTACAGATATCAATTGCATTTTATTTATGAAGATTTTTCATTCATTTCATGTGCCTTGATTAAGTTATCATTATAATTAGAATAACACTGTATAAATGTATTTTCCGGCCTTATTTATAATCGCTGGAAAATTCATTTCAGATCAGGTTTACACAGAATTTGTATTCAATGTTTACAAATATTTTTATAGAAGGTAATTGAATACAAAATGACAAAATGAAAGCTGCTGTCGTAACTGAAAAATTTAGAATTTCTGAAAAACGTTATACAATATTAAAACTCAAATTCGGTACATCAATAGACAATTCAATCGAGATTATATTCAATTAATATTTAGACAATATTTAGACTTTAAACAGAAATTCCATGCGCACAGCGCGCTACAATATGTCTACACTTATCAAACTTAAGAAAAAACTTAAGGAACAGAGGTCCCCGCCCACTTTGCTGTAAGCTCTAAGTTCTGACTCAAAACGTGAATGGAAATGGGCGGGGATCTCCCATGAGCGCAGGCCGAATCCCGCGCTCGATGCAAAGGTTGGGATTGGGATAAGTGCAAACATATTGTACCGCGCTGAGCGCAGACATTTTCGCTTCATATAGAAATATTATCAATTGAAGGCAAATTTCTTAAATGGACAATTTAAAATGTTTGGAAAACGTTACACGAAATTAAAATTAATAATCGCTAGATCGATGGACAATTCCATCAAATTAACATTTTAATTATTTCGATTGTCGTTGTTAAAATAAGTTTCTTATAATAGTCGTTTGAAAGACAAGAAATCAAAGACAAATTTCATGTTCCCCTCAGTTCAAACGGTTTTCTTTTATCGGCCCGGTTGTAATGATTGTAACTCGTCGATAAAAACTTTGTAACCGCGTGTGGATTCAAATTTCGTATCGGGAATCGGTTACAATCATTGTAAATTTTTTTTCTACGTGTACAATGGCGAATGCGATTGTTTCTATTTTTTGGAAACCACTTTGTTATATTTATAAAATTTTTAATTTTAAAAACTTTCCGAGATCAAAATTTAATATCGGTGTATAAACAATTAAATTAAAATTAGATTTAAATTAATTCGATCAACTTCAGAGTGACAATAATGTAATTTTTATTGTTCACATTTTTTTCAAAAGTCTTGGAACAAAAAAAAAGAGAATGTAATTTGTGCCATTCTTCAACATAATGACAAACAATCAAATTTTCGTTTACCTTCGATACTAGCGAATTTGTTTTATACGATCCAAACGAAACATCCTCAACACGGTCGATGGAACTCACGATTGTTTTGATAATTTTTTCAACACTATTGTTGGTTATATTATCCGAAAACAGCTTCTTTTTTTGCACCATTGTGTAAACGTTAACGGTCACCAATTTATAAATGTGCCATACAATTGTTTATTTCTTACTAACAAAGGGAATGAAAAAGATATTAACACAACGAAACCTCGTCTGAGACTTAACTGTTGTGTACATTTGATTTCACAAGCAAACTTTGTTTTTTAGAAAATCTGTCATTTGAAACGAAACCCAACCTTTTTCTTAGCGAAATAAAAGAAAGAAAAACAAAGAAATAGCAAAGAAAATAAAGAAAGGAAAAAACAAAGAAAAAATAGAGCAAAATTAACAAATAAATAAATAACAAAGAAAAATAAATAAATAATGAAAGAAACAAATAAATAACAAACAACAAAAACAACAAATAAATAAAAAAAAATGACAATGAAAAGAAATTAAAAAAACAAAGAAAAAAATAACAAATGAATAACAATGAGAAATAAATAAATAAATAACAATGAGAAATAAATAACAATAAATAAATAACAAAGAAATGTTAAACGTTTGGAAAAGTTAGACACAATTGTAATATTTAATCATTAATTTTTTATGCAAAATGTTAAAAAATGTTTGCAGAATTATAATGTTTTTTTCAAAACTTTTAAATAAAATGTGAAACTTTTTGATATGTGAGAAACAAATTCAAATAAACAAATGTATTGGTAGGCGAACAATTTTTTAATTCTCTATATGGCGTACATAGTGTTAGACAAGTATTTATAAAATATTACAAGACCATTGCGTTGATTCTTTTTGTCTTGCGTTTTGTAATTCTTTGAGCAATTTTTTCGTCGCTCGTACATTTTGCCGAAGCAGATCAACTTCTGTTTCTTTTAAACCCAACATACTGAGATAGTAAAATTTATCAAGTTTAATTTTAATACGTTTTAGTCTCAGTCCATCGGCATCTTCAGGAACTGGAAAGAAATCGTCCGAAACGTCATCTGCCTCGTCGTCCGTTAAAAGATGTTCAAAAAGTTGAACCCTCGGTTGCATCTCCGCCGGAGGCATTTCACGAACAAAGAAATCTGACACAAATCCACAGACATAATGATACAAAAAAAATGTAGAAAACAACTCAGAAACAACAAGAAAAGAACTAAGGTTGTGTCAAAGAAAAAAGTACCGACACTTTAGGGACTTTGTAATACTTTATAAAAATTGCAATATCAGTTATGTCTGAAAAATCTAAAAAAAGCAAAATTTTATGTTTATGGGAGAATTTTTCCCATAAACATTTTTACAAAAAATGTAGAAAACAATGCTTTTTACGAAAGACCTCCATCTTGGAAAATAAAAATTATTGTTTGTTTACAATTCATGACGAATCTCAAATTTTGTTTTTTAAAACTGTGTACAATTAATGATATAGTTTCGCTAATATGCTTAAATTTTAGTACTTTGAGTTAAGTTATTTAATTTTTTTGTTAAGTAATTAATACTGAACAAATCTTTAATGTCGGTAATTTTCTATTCGCCGTTACTTTGATATTGTTTACAATTGTACAATTTTTACCTTTTCTAATAGTTATTACAAACGAAATGGTCGTGAGCATAAGTGCCGAAAAGCTTATTTTGAATGGCCGGCACAGTAGTGATGCCAGAATTGAGACCATGGCCTTTGTCCGAAGCTGGCTACGCAACGTTCCGAAAGTCAACCAAATGTTGCGTCTCTTTCTCGCACGCTAGCCATCTCTCTCTGCTGTTGTGAGAGTGATCGAGGAAAGAATGAGTTTTCGCCGTGGCGCAGTAGCGCGCGTCGTTGGATAGTTATCTTTTGATCCGGGTTCTAAACTGTGAAAATTATTTTGTTTGTTTTTTTTTCGGAAAAATATTTAAACTTTATGAAAAATTAATGAAGTAGTAAAATTAATAAATAAACGATATTAATAATTAAACATTTTTGTTTTGATTTTGTATCATAATAAAACGCAAAATGTAAACACCATTTTCCGACGATGTTGTTTTTTTCATTTTTTGAACAAATTTTCACTTTTTTAAACAAATTTCCACCTTCAAACGAAAAATCGCGCATAACATTGTCAATCGATACATTAATCCAAAATCACTTTACATATAGTCATTCCTCTAATTTACTATAAAACGTTTATGTACATTTTTTGTAAAAAATTGTTCAATTATATTATTAATTTAAGTATCGATAAATCGATAGTGATTCGATGTCAAAAACAGTTTTTTGAAATAAAAAATTTTCAGTTGTGGAATACACGTTGACTGTAAAATAGAGACAATCACGAGATACTCTACTTAAAAAAAAATGAAGAAATGAAAAAAACGTATTGTACAAACGATACATTAAAGAATCATAGATTGAAAATGAGTTTTTAGCTTGGCCTGTTTGTTACAGTCTGCGTTCAAATACTTAATGGTTTAACAGATTGTTTAAAAAAAGTTTATTGTTGTTTGAACATATTTCAGCATTTCCCTATTACACATATTTCCGGGACGATATAACTTTTAACAATTAATAATAATTTTAAAGCGTTCAACCAAGTTTATCAGTCGTCGCATGAAATGAACAAGCGGTGACTTTTTTATTAATGTATTTATCGATTTGCAGAAAAAATACACAAACAATTGCCTTGTTTGTTAATTAAATGTTATGTTAGTAGTGTCACATTACACATATTTCCGGGACAGTATACTTTTCAACAATTAATAACAATTAATAACAATTTTCAATCTTTTAACAAAATTTGTCAATGGTATCGAGAATTGGACGAGCGGATACTTTTCGTTTATTTCTTTTCTCGAGGCAGCAAAATTCCATTTTGCTTTCTTCAAACGCTGGAGAATTTCTGTTTTGCGTGCACGTGTGATGAAAAGAAATATTCTTTACGGTTCCGCCCTTTTTCTCTCGAAAGGAAAAGTAGAATGGGCGGGACCTTTGGTCCCCGAGCGCGGGATTCATCTTGCACGGAAAAAATTTTGTTTCAGTAGACGTCCGTGATAGCAGTGCGTGGGTTGCACTATACACTTTGGTGCGGCATCCGCCGTGTGTCTGTTATGCCAACGTTTTTCCGTGTGCACTAGCGGGAGGTTCCGTCCTTTTTCACTCGAAACGAAAACTAAACTGGGCGAGGACCTTGGGGAAAGGCGTAATTCTAATCTATTTTTGAGATAAAATATTCATGAATAATTTATATCAAATAATATATGCACAAAATGGTAATCCGCGGCTGTTTTATTATTTTAAAACAAAAGAAGAAAATACCGCGTATTTGAAAAAACCGCAAGAGATTAACATTGTTCACCTTTTACAGTAAAAATTTCTTGAATTAATAAAAAAATTTTATTTACTTTCATTCGTGGCATTTGATTTTTAGTCCAACCAAATTTGGCGCGACAGCTACGTGATGTTAATTTCAATACTTTAAATAAAGAAACTACAAAAGATGATGATTATTTAACCCTTACGATGAATATTTTTTAAGGAATCAAATATTTCATTTATTAAAATAGTCATAAGTATAAATTCGCGATAGCATTAATACGAGTTGATGAGACACAATTCTGAACGCTTATTTTCATAAAAAAATGCAGAATCCCAGAAAACAACATTTATTTTATCCTGAACTAATATATTTCAAAATATTTCAATTATAAATAATAATATGAAATAATAATAATTTTTAATTATTGTAAATAAATTTTTTTTTAAATAAATCTTTGAAGTCGATGATTCTGTTAATGTTTTAGTTTATTCTTTTATTTATATGTACATTGTTATCAATTACAAATATCAGTATAATTATCAATAACTTATACTAAAATTGCTCCAAGTAAGGAACCCGTCACACATTCCTGATTGACCTTGTGACTCTTTTTGTGCCTGGCGAAGATTCCTTTTGCAGCCGTTTAATTTGTTTTTTTGGTAGGCGGTCTAGTGTTAAATTACGTGACCATTCTGTACACCTAAAACAATGAGTATTTTTTATTTTAGCAATAATAATTTTTGTTTCAAAAAATATTTAACAAAGCACAACGTACCGTTTGAGATAGTATTCACGGAATGATTTTCCTTTCATTTCGCGATAGAAGTTCTCACGCTCTTTTTGTGAACTTCTTCGTCCTTCACACCTGCCTTGGTTAACCATTTGAGCAACCAACTTCTGGATGTTATTGTCTTCCGTACCTTCAACTTTTCCTTTCATTTGAATAAACTTGGTGATCGCCAATTTGTCGGTTTCGTTCTTCAAGTTTTTGACGAAGGTCACAGCTTTTTTAGCAAACTATAAGAAAAAGAAATACATTAATATGCATTTGTCAAATTCCTTTGAAATCTATTCAAAATTTTCAAAAAATATTATTACATTAATCGATTTTTGATCCTTTCTTGAGCCATACTTTCTCGTTTGTATATTTTTTGCGGGTGTTCTGAGCCTGTATAAAATAAAATGATTTTTTTGTATAATGCATAATTCTAGTATACTTTCATAACAAGCACGAATTCAATTTATAATTACATTTTCAGTTTCCTTTCAAAAAAATCTCTGGGTATGTGAACCGCGGACTTCATCAATTTTGGACAGGTGCACAGAGAAATGCGATTCGCAATATTGACCCATTCAGGGGTCGTAACGTTAATCGCTTCTCCGATACAAATTCCAGTGTTCCAACCACTATGTGCACCGAATGGAAATGTAACCACAACTTCCCCAGGATACTGAACGAGCTGTCATAAATAATATATTTACCATATTAGTACTTGTACATCTTCAAAGATGAAAAGTATTGTTTATTTTTTAAAAATCGAAGTACTCACTCGATATACCGTAATACCGGCAGCTTCAAGGATTTTTGGATCAATCATGCACCACTTGTGCCGGAAAAATCCTTGACACTTCTGGAAGTACTTCCAGTAGAGTCTTCTGATGAGTCGTCTGAACTTCTTCATATCCTTCTTGGCGATACTGTACCAAATTTTTGGCATACCGCCGAGATGAATATTTAAGGAGATGAAATTGCAATCCTCCAAATGCCATGAAAATTGAGATTTGAAACTCCCGACATAAACATACGGAGACGTAAGACCTGGACAGTCCATCTGTGGGAACTAATGAAAAATGAATTAATTTGTAAATCAAATCAAAAACTTGTAAACATGTAAACTCAGAGGTAATAAAAGTATTTACTGTCTTCACGAGACTTCAAAGAAAACTTTCGATCTTAGAAGTCTGCCATGGTCCATAATCATCACCAAAAAAAGAGTACTCATTATCGA
The DNA here is from genome assembly GCA_030523145.1 of Trissolcus brochymenae. Classification (NCBI taxonomy): domain Eukaryota; kingdom Metazoa; phylum Arthropoda; class Insecta; order Hymenoptera; family Scelionidae; genus Trissolcus; species Trissolcus brochymenae. Next base: position 15,204 of record JAQQRF010001095.1, read on the forward strand.
CACTATAAAACTGGTGCAAATCCTCTATACCATCTGTAGTTGTACAAACAAGATTTTTAATTAAAGAATATAAGATATGGTATTATTTTAAAAAGAATATAAAGAAAGTTCGATTCCTACCCCAATAAAACTCCTGATCTATGTTGGGATCTTCATACCTCTGAAGATTTTCAAGGTCTTTTTCTTCTTTAGACTCATGAAGTCTCCTAAATTTTCCGAAAGTCATCTTGGATATTGGATTTTCCTGTTTTTGATTTTTCCCTTCGCTGTTTTCGTTGGTCTCCTCCTCGATGTCTTCCTCGTTATTAATCATTTCATCTACAATTTCGACGTCCTGTTCATCCTCGCTTTTAATTACAAGTATGACATTTTCCTTCTCATCGTCCGTTTCAGGGTAATCTAAATTGTCATCCTCGATTAAAGTTGATGACTTCTCGCCAGTGGACTCGCTTTCCGTCTTGCTATCAGACTCGATCTCTTCGTCATTATCGGACATTCTGTCTGTCCCGTCATCAGACTCGCTCTCTTTCTCGGACTCGCTTTCTTTCTCCCATTTTACTTTGCCTATTGCATCGGTTCTTATTTTTCGTTTTGCCCTGCCGTGATTAACCCTGCCTTTCGTCTTACGTTTTGCCTTCCGTTTTCTGTTGGCGCTTGGTTGAACGGAATTTTGTTTGCAAAACAGAAATACCCCATTTTCATTTGGTATTTTCTAATTGAAAGAAAAAATTACGTTAATTGTATATAAATATTTATAAATACTTATTTACACCATATGATGAATACATTCACTCATTATTGTAAAAAATATGAAAAAGTGAATGTAAGAACAGATTTGTATACCTCAGATGTCTGAATAATGGGCGCGTTGATCGACCAATCCTTTATGTCGTTAAGATTTAAGGTAACATCAAGTGGATGTTCAAATTTACCAATGCCATAATTATATATTCCTTTCTCAAACATGTCCTGAACGGCAGCCATAAATGGATTTTTTGCCGAAAGAAATTTTTTTGGAAAAACATAAACTTGATCCGCGTGCATGGATGGCATGATGAGATTTTAAGATCTAAAAGATTGAAAAAAAAATCGTTATTTTACGTTTCATTTTTTGTAGAATTGCGCAACCAAGGTGCACAAACCAGGTGAATCATATTTCTAAACAATATAGAACATGCATCGATTATGATTAGGTTAGATTTGTCATGAAATCTAAATTACTTAAAAATGAGATAGTTCATTGACTTGGTATAAATCACAAATAAAGATTTGAATCTTGATGCATGCGCTCGACATCGCAACATGAACGGCGACATGAAAAATTGATCAAACGTCAATTAAAAATATCTAATACATTTTTTTCACCCGTGTTATACGTAATTATTATTCGTTTTTCAGTGCACTTTCCGATGGGCTTCGATTTTTGATTAAATTCCAAATAGATTCAGAGTTGTAGCGTTTTCATGGAAGCATGCGCTCCACATCGCAACATGAACGGCGACATAAGAAATTGAAAAATTGTTGGAACATGATTGATATAATTTATTTAATGATTTAATTTTAAAAAAACGGGGGTTCAAGTTAATTTGTCTATTTAATAGAGAAAAATGTCTTGAATGATGCGTGCGCGCGCTGTGTAAAAATTAATAAATAATTATTGACATTACTATTTGGGTTTACAGTTGTTGGAACATGATTGATATACTTTATTTAATGATTTAATT
>JAQQRF010001096.1:0-45338 GCA_030523145.1 Trissolcus brochymenae
ATGTATTCAAACCGGCCTGTCAAAAAATAAACTCATTACGCGTGAATTGGCCGCGGATGCAACTTCAGGGTTTCATCAACTTTTTAAGAGTGGGATATACTTACAAATCATCAATTCGATCAAACACAAGACAATAATGACGAAGAAACAGCATGTTAACAATATTAATTACAATATCAGATTTTATGATCAAAATCTTACTTCAGGATTGACAACAGAGTTTCCATTTTTGCTATAAATTCAAATTTATATCTAAAATGTCATTAAAGATATCAATGAAATATATCAAATCATTAAATTAATTTTGATCGAAAAAACGTAACATTTTTTTTAAGTTGGGATGTCATTTATTTCCTAGGGATTCAATTTCATCAAACTTGTCCATTTATATTCGGAACCAAAAGTCAAGGGCATTGTTTTATATATGATTGGAGGATGTTTGCGAAAAGGGCGGGTGGTTCCGGGCAGGGCGGGTAGACCTTTTTTGCTGAGACTCGAATACGCTGGATCCGCAATAGTTTCGGTCATGGGACGTCAGGCTGGGAATGACAAGAATATTAATAAGCTAAGTGAGCATCTTTTTACACGAAGCGTGCTTTGGAAAAACAATTGAGCAACAAAATTGATCATTCCTGGTTGCCAGTGTTACCGATTTTAATTCTGATTTTTGTTATCAAGATCCATCCTTGTATCTTTTTTTTATAAATTAATAGCGAAATGTTCTTTATAATCAATAATTCATTTTTTTAAACAAATGTTGAAAATGCGTAATCTAAAACAAAAGAGCGGTATAGAGTGTGTAAGTGGCGTAGAGTGCATTCTCTCGTAGCAGCGTAAGAATTTTTTTCGCGCTTGTTATAAAACGGCGTCTCGTCGGAAAGGAATGATAATAGACACGCTTCCGCTGTAATAAAATTTTTTTGTCTCGACATCGGTACGGTGCAATATATAAAGACATTCAGATCGAACTGGCGGGCGGCTTTTGCTTCTGTAATTTTCGTTCCGCGTAATGAAAAGAAAGGACTGGCCCCGGCAAGAAGAGACGCCGTTACAAATTAGAGGTAGCCTGCCATACGTCACTATTCGAGCGATACCGAACTACGCTTCGCCACCTCAGAATAGGGTTTCGTTTTTCACGACGAAGAAGGGAGACTGAAAAATTGCACAAATAAATTGTCAGCTTATTTACATTTTTAACTTTAAATTTGAAAAGTATATCAATTTGTATATGAAAATATACATATGTTCACATCGAAAGATACATCAGGACTAAATATACCGAATATTTCAAATAATATATCAAATTTTGTCAATGTATATACACGGTATTCCAAACCACCCGTAACATCTTGGAAAGGTTCACTATATTCACGTGTATGTTTAAATGGTACGGTCAGTTTGGAACACCCAGTATGAATAACAAGATATGGTAACATATGTCGTTAAAGATTTTTGAAAAATATTACAATAATGTGTAATTTCATATCTAAACAGGAAATTGAACAAATAAAAATTCAATTTGACTGATGAAATAAAAAATTGTAGTAATTTATTGGTGTAATAAATGTTTGGCGACTTGATGCACCGGGTGCGGGATTGTTGCTATTTTGATAACTAAACCAACAGTTGAATTGTAAATTTTGCGTTTGAGTTAACTCATTCAGGCAAATTTACATGCGCAGCATGTTTCGCCCTTTGACAATAAATTTCATCGTTAAAGAAATTTCAAACAATTTTGCATTTTCATTACGGAAATTCATATGGAAACGGATTAAGTTGTGGGCAATCTAGCTAGAAAACGTAATCCGGTTGCATCATACCTACTTTCACTGGATAATTAAATTGTATCGCATCACATCGAAATGAAACAAGGTTTAATTAGTTTAAAATGTACCGAAATGTATATAAAAATATTAAAAGGCGCCAATGATTTTTGAGATGTATCAATATTATATCCAAATACAGGGTGTCCCATTTTAATCCGGCACTTGTAATAACTCGAAAAATCAGCATTGAATCGGGAAATGTTTAAACAAATGAAAAACAATATTTTCTAAACAACTGATATTGCCATCGAACTTGCCTGTCAAACTGAAAAACTTTTATTCTTAACATTTTTTATTCCAACCCTTATTTTTAGGTTGTTTTCAGTTATTTCAGATGCCGGATTAAAATGGGACACCCTGTACATTGCTCATATTTTCAATTATATTATGATACATCCAAACTTCAAAATTATACCAAAATGAATCTAGAATATATATAAAGATTGGTAGCCAGTTGGTAGTGATTGGTTTAATATACACTCGGTACAACAATCAGCGAGCACCCTAGAATTTCCAAAAAAAAAAAAAAAAATGTTCAAACGGCTTAAGCTAAGGTAAACGTACCAGTAGTTTGTGTTATAAGTATTAAATTGGGTTAATTTCAGTTTAACATTGATAAAATTGTCTAGCAAATTTTAAATTATCTATAATGCAAGTCAACGAGCAAGAGTTATATGTTATATAAATACTTTGCATAACTCTCAGTTTTTAATGTAAATTGAAAACGAATTTAATCAAATCTATCACAAATAGGAACACTATAACCGCAATAGGTACGTTTACCTTATAACATTATCTATCCAAAAACAATGACTTTTTTTAACTAACGTTTAGAATGTCAGCTTCAAAACCCTTTCTTTGAAATAATATTTTCCTACAAAAAACGGCGCTATAGGCAATTGTTTCAAAAAAAATTATTGTGTAGTAAATTTTTAAGGTATACTGTGTTTTAACAAAATTAACCAAAAATTCAGGATTTCCTGATGAAGAGAAACCTTAAAAACTGTATAAAATTCGTTGAAGTTATAGATGTAAAAATGCTTTTTATTCACCATAACTTCGATTCATTTAATCAAAAACACTTTTTTCCGAAATAAAAGTAAAGAACCCAGCTTTCTAAATCTTTCACTTAGTACGGAAATTATTGAATGCAAATCTGTAAAAATGTATAAAAAATTGAAAGACATTCTCGCGTTCGCACGCATTTTCTCACGTATATGTGCGTTAGGTCGCGTGTTCATGCGTTTGCACACGTGTTCACGTATCATTTGCACGCATGTACACGCATTCGCACTTTAATCCAATCTTCCATAATTTCGACACATTTTACAGTTTCTAAGGCATTACACAAAATTATCGAGAAATCCTGAATTTTTTGTTAATTTTATTAAAAAACAGTACACCTTCAAAAGTTGCTACAGTGTTTCAAATTTAACAATTTTCCGGGCAATAATTTTTTTGTTGAACAATAAACTTCATTTTTAATAAAAAGTCATTGTTTGGGACAGATGGTGTTATAGTAAAAATGTTTTTCTTTCAAAAAATTTTATGTTGCTCGCTAATTGTTGTATCGAGTGTATATCAACCCTAGTAAAAAGGATCATATATTGTCCATGCATAAAACATATATTGACAATATATTATTTCAGAAATCATATATTGACCATATATTGTTAATATATTATCAATATATTGACAATATATTGACTATATATTGTCCATACATTGACAATATATTGACCATATATTGTCCATACATTGACAATATATTGATAGTATTTAGAAATTTCTAATATATTGTCAATACATAGTCCATAAATGAAAATATGCAAACATATATGGTTAATATATTGTCAATATATGAACAATATATGATTTGCTGAAAATAATATATTGTCAATCTATTGATAATATATAGACGATATATGATCATTTTTACTAGGGAAGAATATATCAAAATATATAAATGATACATAAAATTGACTAAACATATATTATCACGACGTTATAAAAAAAATAGTTATGTTGATCACTTTTGTATTAATTGAACCAAGATGTACTGAGAAAAACGTTCATTCGTCTGATATTGAATTTTTTTTTAATAACCTCAAAAATCAAAACCAATCGCCAAAAAGTGTTGGGCGACCCAATTTCTCACGGCGAGACCGCAAAACAATTGTATTGATTTTATTTCCATATCGTTCGTCGACCTGCGGGGCATGAGGGACGGTTGATTCTCCGTTGTTTGTCTCTCTTTCTCTGTCTCTGTCTCTCTCTGTCGTTCCTCCCGCGCCTCCTCGATGCGTGTGATGTCGAGAGCGAAAGGCTGGAGGGGATGGAACTAGACCTAAGGGTACATATCGAGCGATGGATGTTGAATTTTCCGCGTTCTCCTCACGTAGGACAGAAAGGGAGAGTCAGGTGAAGCTCACCCCTACTCCTCCCCATTTTTTTATATGGCCAAGAGAGGATATCGGCGGATACACGCACTTTGAATTATCATGTAAAAGCCATGGAAAAAAATAAAACAAGATTTCGTGAAATCGCAGATGCCTACCCAGAAAGTTGAGCGAAATTTTATTCGCACTCTCTCAAAGAAGACACATGATGTATTATCGCGGGATTCCAATTGGGATTCGTGGTGGCGCCCTCTGTACGCAACTTTCTAAGTGGCGTCTTTTGAAGTGCGGCAGTTCTTTTTTTTTTGTTTTCTTTTTTCGTCACCGTCTCGCGTACGTATTAGCGCGGTGCGTGACTACAGCATTCGCCAAAAAATTGTACTCGCAAAGGGAGCGAGATAAAAAAAATGTAACCATTCCAACCCAAGCGCACCCGCCGCGACCTCTTTTGGTTACGCTTGTCGGGATAATAATTCACGCTTTGTTAAGCGATCCCCGAGCTGTTGATTCATTTAGTGTTAACGAGCTGTTGTTTAGATGAAAGAACATCTTATGGGGGATCAAAATTGGTTATTTGTTTTCTGAGGTTCAAATTGTGGGTATTTCGATAACGACATTTTTTACAGAATTTTATTGTTAAACGTACTTCGAAATATATTCGATAAGTTATAATTTCAATCAGAATTCGACATTTATCATACAATAAGAACATGAGTATATTTCTAATATGTATATAACTTAATCTTACTCTATACAAAAATGTATGAAAAAAGTATGTGTATTTTAGTACGTATGTATTTTATTTTTTAAAATAATTTAAAACTCTTGTAATTTTAGAAATATGAATATATTTAATAGTAATATTTATTTTTATCGATATATTAAGATATAAGTGTTTTAACATCTATTAAAACGAAAAAAAACTTGCTTACTTATTATTATTTTTATTATTATTAAAAAAACGTTATTTAATTATTTCGATTTGCAACGAATGCCTTTTTTTGTTTTCCTGACACTGGTAACATTATGAAACTTTATTCTCACATAAAAAATTTAAAACCTGTTTTGATTTAATTTTGTGTGACTAAAATATAGATACAGTAAAAGTGAATTTTTATTATTTGATTATGAATGTTTGAAATTTCTTCATCTGGTCAACAACCATCTCTTGTAATGAAAAAAGTGGGTTTTATAGAATTATAATTTTAAAGTTTATGAAATACTTAATTAAACAGGTATGTGTAAAGAGTTTCATATTAAAAATGTGTTAAAATGTTATCTTTTTTCATTTTCTATGAATATTGATATTTATAAATAAGTTTATACCTAACTTTTACTATTTTTAAATATTAAAAATAATCGGTTATATTGACCCATTTTTCCAAAGAAAAAGGTTTCTTTTGAATTTGTTTTCAATTTGTTAGTAAAATATTTAAAGTGGATTTATAATATCCCGAGCAATTAATAGAAACGTAAGAATTCCTAATTGTTAATAATTGTCTGTAAAGCAGAGGCAGGAATATAATTACATGAGGACAGTAGCCAATTCAAGTCATCAATGACAAAGCGAATCGTAATTATTAATGAATAGTAATCATGCCTCATTGTAGTAATATATTATGGTTAGATTTGCATTATTCAAATACGAAGATTGGTCCGATACGTGAAATACTATTATTTCTTACGATTTAACAGACTAAGATCCATATATAGCAGGCTAGAAATTACCGACTTAAATAAGTAACAAGTGTTTACAATTTTCTTTAGCTAAAATTTATACAATACAAATTCTTATTACGATTCACTTATTAAAATTTTTTTATAGTAAAAATATATCACCAATAAACAAAAACAAAATTTATAAACATATTTTTTCCTTATTTTACATTACATCCTAAAAAACAAGCTTTGCTCAAACATTGTACAGAGAATTTTAGGTAATAAGTACGCAATTTTTGAATAACATTGACGCAATTCCACAATCATAGGATAGCTTAAAATGTTACATATTTATGCAATTTTAATGAAAATTTTGATCATAATTTGCATAAAAAACGATGTATATGTTTACATAATTTAAGTTGTGCAAATAATTACACAGTTTCTGTATGTATTAATACACACTTGAAGCAGTTCATGGTCGTAAAATAGTATAAATTGTATGCAAAAATGATAAAAATGTTATGAAAAAAAAAAAAAAAAAAAAAAAAAAAGAAATAAGAATGAAAAAGAAATGCAGACGGCGCTTTATAAAAATTAAACATGCTTTACCATACAAAATACTTATCATCATAAATTCCGCGGCTTTTTCTTCATAGCATCATGAAAAATTGAATCAACATCAAATCTATGACGAAAAAAATAATAATTCAAAACTCGATCAAGTTGACATCAGTCAACCCCTGAGGCATAACAACCGTTTTTCGACTACACCACAAAACATGCAAAAACAAGATCGATCGCATTTCTCGTATCGGCAATGAAAAACCATATTTCGCTCGAGCAACATTACGTGACACACTGACAAAAGCTCGTGAAAAATACCATGAGCTTTGTCACCGGGCAGATGAGTTTTTGCGAGCTATCGGTTTCTCATAAAGATGTAAGTTTCGTGACATGACAATGCGGTCAGTTCGACTCGTCCCGTCTAATCTAATCAGACCAACGTTTCATACAACGTTGTTGCAATCCTATTGATATTTTTCATTGTCCATCATTGTCAGTTGAAAACATGAATCCAGTCATGATTTATATCTTAGATATAAATAAAATTTTTTGTTCAAAAAAGAAAAACTTGTTAACAAAAAGTAGAATTTATTGAAATGGAATGAACGTTGAGGAAAAAATAGCGTGCCATAATGGTAAGCATCACTAATGTTTACGTCAAACATTGCATCAATGGAAACAAAAAAAAGCCGAGGGAACTCAATCCTTCTTTGTATCGACAGTGTTTTCAAGACTCGAGTACAATGGTCGAATGCAAGCAATGCGCCGGCAGTATGGCAACCGTGAATGTTCGCTCAAGCGCTAATAGGAAGCTTTTCCATCCCGACGTCTAAGTCTTGACTAAGACGAATCAAAATTTGTTTCATAAAAACAATGTTATACAATCAAAACATTTTATTTTTATTTATGTTATAAAAAGTACAAGTAGTTCGACAATGTTTTTATATTATATATGAAGAAAAATCTAAAAAATCACTTCTCAAACTTCACTGGTTTTCAGAAAGTTTTTTTTTTTCGAAATGGTTAAGTGTGCCATGTAAGTGAGCAACTTTGAAAGATTTTGTCTGACACAACATTATCGTTTAACAAGCAACTTTGGCAAAGTTATAATGAACTTGTTTGCTTTGCAACTAAGACTAGGTTTTGGATCATGGAATTATACATTTTGCAGTAACGAGAGATTGTAAAACTTAACAGTAACCTGCGTGAAATTTCGGGATTTAACATCTATATGGAATTAATTTCAGCCTTCAAAAGAAACCTCTACAAATTCAGAAACAAAACGCCTCTCAAGTGAACAAATTTATTTCATATAAATTATTATTATTATTCATTTAAATTGATAATTTTTAATCATTCAAAATTAAATTCTTAAATTTATAATAAAGGTGTGTTTTTTGAAGAGAAAATACCTGGGAGATTCCTGACCAGAAGCCATGGTTTTATCTTCTCTTGTCTCGTGTTCAGGAACGTTTCAATCTTCTCATCACTCGAACTTTTTAATTAAAATATCTCCAACTAACTTAAAAAAACAATCAACAACAAGACATCACAAACAACAAAATATCTAACAACAAAACAGTCCAACGAACAAATTTTTTCTCAATACTCTAAACTTGCTAACTGAAAAAAAACTCCACTTCAAAATTAAATTTTCTTTTCTTTGATCACAATTGTTTCTGAATTCGCAATCTTTTAGCTCTTTTTCATCATTTTTGAACAAATTTTAAAACTCGCGACTATCTCGTTGGGAAACAATTTTTGGAGAAATTGTACCGGAAAAAGTGTCAATGTTTGAGACTGATATTAGATGATAGGTCGGAAAGTTTTGCGAGCATATCAACGTCAATTTCGCGAGTGATTGTGCGGAGTCGCGAGCTCGCATACCGTCGCAGCTCGGGGCAGCGGGTGCGCTTATGAGGGCGCACGTCGCGCTACTGAATGCCGATGCCAGGCGTCGCGGCGCTAAGAATTTCGGCATCGCTAGAACTTGGACTCTGGCGCAAGCGCCTGGTTGCAATCGCGTGCGCAATGCTCGATGAACGCAACATGCAGGCAAAAAATGCATCACAAATTATTGGATAAGAAACTACATATTTTTTATGCAATTTTCATTAGACCATATTTCCCACCGAAAAATCTATATATTTTGTTTTGATTCGAATATATTAGTCTGAGAAACTGAGAAGATGTTACGTTTTTCTTTCATTCGGAGAGAACCTCCAGCGAAACCGCGTAGCGAAACCAAATTATTTCACACCTGACAAAAGGAACAGCCGAAAGTTCAATAACGTCAAGAATTCAGTTCAGCCCACATCCCAGCGGTTTCTTCTAACTTGAACCAGTGAACGTGAAAAACGTTAAGAAAAAGATCCTCGCAATGTTTCAAAAAATCCAAAATTAAAATCAACATATATGTAACATATATAAATTTTTACATGGGATTAGTTTTCATTTAAAAAAAATGAAAATTTGTTTATTTTTCTCTCTTTACTAAAAAAACAAAAAAAAGGTTATCGATGAAGAGAAAATTGACATATAAACTTGAATAGTTATTGGAATTCTATTGAAAATTTAATTTTAATACTTTTAAATTTGTAATGTAAACTTATTTATTTAAATTTATACTTCCTTAAATATATTTACAGAATTTTTTTCTACCTTTTATTTATTTATTAAAAATGAAAAATTTGTCTTTTTCCGTTGATAAATGAAAAGTTTTGTACAATGTACAAATCGTTCAACAGAAGAAATTATACATCGAAAATCATGTTAATAAATTTATATTGTTCGATATAACTATATTTATAATTGTTACAACTATAAAAACTTTAATTATTTAAAAATAGTTCAATTAACCAGTCGATTTTTTTCAAGCGTTTTTCTTTCAATGCCATTTTTTGTTCTATTTTTAGAAATGAAATTCAAGTAACGAGCGAATTTGCAAAACTCATTCGAGCACAAAATCCGTGGGAGAAAACAGCACTCGAAATAATTTTGACAGCTTTGAGCTCGCTAGTAACATACTCGACAGATTTTATCAGCAATGCACAAGTTTCGATGGACTGCGTCGTGTTCGAGGATCCTTTAAATCGCACAGTTATTACTGCATCAATCGGTTTATCAGTTACTATTCGTTCGATGTAATTCACAAAGCGATGAAGTTCGTGGTATGGCATGTAAGTTGATTATTTTGAATGACACGTTTGAGTCTTTTAATTAATTTTTATGCAACTTTCAAATCTGTCTGTGATAACGATTAATATTGAATAAATTTATCAACGAACATGTTTGATGAAAATGAAAATCCTTCCAGATAATATTCAGAAAACAATTTTTTATTACGAAAGAAGATTTAGCCATTTGGTAAAAGATCTGTGTTTGATTTCACTTTTTTATTTCGGTTTGAAAAATGTGTGCACAGGGCAAAAAAAAGCAGACAATATGATTAATTAAGGGAAGTCGTGCGGTTGGTATGCATGACTGAGTCTATTTTCGCAGTCGATATCAAAGTCCGAAATCTTTTTCTAGGACGCGCTGGAGTTTGGTGTCTGATGTCGGGCGCTTTGAACGGAACAGCGACGGGCGTTAGAAAGGAAATTCATAGCGAGAGAAATGCCGTGTCAAAGACAGCTGGTCGCACCTCACGTCTTAAGAGAAGAGACATCCGGTAGCCGCGGCTTGTCAAAATACACAATTCTCGCGTGCCGGCATATTCACGCCACTTTTTTTGTACTCCTTTTTTTCAACTGCACGTTCATTTCATTGCTCTTTTTCTTCAGTCCAACAAATGTTTTGTAAAATTTGTATTCATGTTTTTGTAAACTCGTATAAATTTATCTCCGGAACAATCCAGACTATCTTTCATTTATTAAACTAATGAGTAATTATTAATTAAAAGATATATTTCAAAAATTATAATCAAAACAATTATAAATTTAATTGTTTAAATGAAAAATTTTGATTGAAAATAAATCATTAGGTTTAATAATAATAATTGAATTTGAAATATGTTGTTTGAATTGAAAGTGATGAAAAAGATTAAATGAATGTTAAACACTTTGTTTAAGTGATTTCTCTAAATTTGATGGACATGCTCGTCAATTTGGATTTGAATTGGGGACCGTTTTTCTAACTCAAGACAAACATATGAATAGCCGAAAAAACAGGTATAAGTGTCCCTAATCGGGCGGTTCACCCCTCGCCAATTCAAAGCGTCTGGGCTAATAGTAATTTATATCGACTTTTCTGGACGTGCCTTCGCTCCCCATAAATCACCTTTCAGTTCTACCACCGATTCTAGCGCGGTCACGCCAGATTCCATTTTAACAATTACCAAACTATTGCGCGAATCATCGGGTCTGTACAATCAGCAAAGGTATAGCTTGTTCGATGGAGAGCAGACTTTGATTCGGCCTGAAAGCAGTGCTGATAAAAGATACAAATTCGCAACCAGTTTCGCGGTTATCCGATCGGCCCCTTTTCAATCTCCCGTATCCGTTCTTCTTCTTTTTTTGCTCGTTTCAATCGGTTCGCTTCCTTTGATGAGCTCAAGTCTTTGCAATGAGGTGAATCGGTTTTTTCCTATATGAAAATAGGCCAATAGGAAAAGTAAAAAAAAAAAAAAACAACTAATATTTGTTTCTTATATTCTATTCAAATTTTAAACATATAAAAATTTTTAAACATATATATAAAATATCTGAAAAATAATAAATATTGAAATATATATAAAAATATAAAAATGAATATTGAAATATATTAAGTAAGCTAAAATTGTATAAAAATATAACTTTTTTGTGTGCTTTAGTTTCATAGTCATGCATTAAGGATTTGTAGTATTTGGATGTGACTGAATGTTTGTTTAGTATTAATCAACTTTGCTCCCTACATTTTACTAGAGAAATTGGACAAATTTACAACCTAGGTATGAAATAAAATTTACGTCCGTGCCATTTGTTTTGTCTTGTTCTTATTTGACTTTATTGACAAACCATATATCATGCGGCAGTTTCATCTGAATAGTAAGAGATACACGACACCTTATTATAATACACATTAAGGGTCTCCGGTCCGAATACGTGACTGGTTTATCGATTCACTGAATCCAGTTTAGTTGTAATTTTAAAATCCTTCCCCTTTTTCTCCTTTTTACATATTTTTCATGCCAAAAAATATAAAAAATGCTATAAAATGTGCTACAAATTTTAATCCCGTAAACGAAAGTTTACGAGATTGTTGCAACATGCACTTATTTCTGTATCATAATTTTGTGTGTTTCTTTTTTAATTTAATTTTTATTTATATTTGAAATAAATAATGATATAATAAATTTAATGTTTCATCGATTGATCTTATTCCTACACACCACGCATGTTTTGTTAACTGCAAGGAAACAGATTCTGAAAATAAAGGTACCCTTGCGTGACCCCGCCCCGGTAAACTTTCGCGAATTACTTCCTTCCGATTATCTTGAACAACAGGATAACTTTAGTTAACGTCGAGTTATAGCAAGAACCACCGTGCGGATAAACTTTTGTCTTTGGGCTTAATGTTTCATCTAATAATCTGTTCCACGAGTACAATATTTCATAAATAAACTCAACAAATAAAAGTAGAAAAGTTTCATTTCAAAATTCGTTTCTTTTCTCTTTCTTTTCTCATATGGACATATTAAAAAATCATTTTATAAAAAGAAAATTTTTTTTTCAATTTATAATTTTAAACAAAATCGATTTCGAGACCCCTCTTTTATCCGCCCCTTATAGGTAACAGTAATGCAGTACTGTTTATTGAACGTCCGCAAATGTTCAAAAATTATAAACTCAATTTGAAAAGTTGAAAAATTATGTAATAAATGTGTCATGCATGCTATAAAAGTCGTAAACAAAATAGAACCATAATTTCAAAACTCGATCAAACTTTTATCAAGAAGTCATAAACATTTTACAGACTATCGAATATGCGTTTTGTCCCCTCTTATGCCACGTGGTTCTCGCAAAAGTTATGTCATTCCAGTGGAAAGGTTTAGCCACGACTTAGCAGCGAAAAAAAAGGCTGCTGAAAAACACGATCGACGTACCGGCCCTTTTCTTGTACCGAAGCACTTGAAGATTTTGAGGATCCTACAATTGGCAGGCAGCGCCACTCAAAGTGGATTTCAGTTGTAAAATCTCAACGATAACAGAATCGAAAATTTATCTTCCAGTCAATTTGTTTCTACTTGTGAAAAAATTGTTTGTCTCGTACTTTTGGCGGTAAATTCAAATTGAAAGTTGCAAAAAAAGACACTAATCCTTAGTAAAAATGATCATATATTGACTATATATGTTTGCATATATGGTCATATATGGTCTATGTATTAATAATTTATTAGCAATTTCAAAATACTATCAATATATTGTCAATGTATGGACAATATATGGTCAATATATGATTTCTGGAATAATATATTGTCAATATATGTTTTATGTATGGACAATATATGATCCTTTTTACTAGGGATGTTTTCAAGATAAAACTTTGAAACATTGAAAGATTATTAAAAAAAATTAATAAATGAGATATGAAAATTAAAATAGAACATCGGAGGTTTGATGAAAAACGATTTTGGGTAGAAAAATTATAATTTAAGAATGTGGAAGAATGTTATTGTATTCGTCAAAAATTTGTTTCGCGTTAAGCACTTCATTAAGGGGATCTTGGTATTGTCTAGCGTCTTGCGACGCTTTTTCAAGGACACGCCTCGAGTCCTGAAAACACATTGCCAGGCCTAGTCTGTTTAAGCAAAGCGAAAACTTTTGCGACTGATTTTGCGCACACAGAAAAAGCTCTGAACATGCAGAGTGCGGGATTTTGCCGCACGTAATAGTCGATCGCGGGCGTCGAGGAGGATTTACTCGAGAACACTTCATGAACCTAACGTCAAGCTACGAAACTTAAGACGACAATAACGAAGGGACTTTGTAACGAGTACTTTGCCTTCAGCAGGGATTTCACCAGCAATGCAACTTTGAATGTTCGAGGATACTTTTTTAATCTACCCGGGGTTATTCCAAATTGAACCTTTTTTAATGTGTAAAGTATTTTTATATAACAAATTATTTCAACAAAAATAAAAAAAAAAAATCTCAAATCATATGTACCAAATGAAGTTTTTTCTATTAATTTTTACAAATGATAAAGGGTAAACTTTTTCCACTCTATTTTCCCCTTTGTAAAGTTTGACTACAACATTTTTAAAATCAAAATTACAACTTTCAATACAAACTAAATGAGCATTTTTGCGTGTGGCTCCAAAAAATGAGCTATCAAAAAAACAAAAACAAAATGAGTGTCGTGGCAGGGAAATGCGCTTTTATCAGTGAGAAAAAGGGGAAACGTTTCTCTTGTTCGCTAAGATTTGAATTGAAGCTCTGAGACGGAGGCGGTTTTGAGTCGCGGTAAAGCGATGTTGATATATAATGTCAAAACAGTGTTGCAACTTAAAAAAACTCGCAAACTATTCCAAATTCGACGCTATTATTTCAAAATTTTTCTTAAATTTCAAGAACCAATCAGAACACGCAAAAATTAAAATATCAATATGCGTGTGTCGATTTAAATTGTTCCAATGTACGCTATTTCGAATAAACATTATCTTTATTGTACATATTATAGTTAATGTGATATATCTTCTTTTTGCTAATTTTGTTATTATATTATATATTATATATTAAAATAGAGGGGATACTTTCAGAATTAAACCCATGTAAAAATTTATATATGGGGCATATATGGCTGACATATATGTTACGTATAAGTTCATTTTTATACCTGGGAAGTGTAAATGGCTATTAGAAACTGAGCTTATTTGACTCTATTTTTGTATAAGGCAAGACTGGATTTTCTCAAGTTTTTATTAAATTATTAAATAGTCCCTATAGTAATAAGGATCATATATTGTCCATACATAAAACATATATTGACAATATATTATTTCAGAAATCATATATTGACCATATATTGTTAATATATTATCAATATATTGCTAATATAAGAACAAAATATTGATAGTATTTTAAAATTGCTAATACATTGACAATACATAGTCCATATATGAACAATATATGATTTGCTGAAAATAATATAATTGTCAATCTATTCATAATATATGGACAATATATGGTCATTTTTTTACTAGGGGTTCCTTTTCAATTACAACAATATCAAATTAATGAATTTATATAATTGACAAATTCATCGATATGTTATTTTAAAATAAGCATTTTAGCACTAGAACGACTTTCATACTACCTTTATATTTATTTTCTACCTTTATATTTATTTTCTACCTTTATTTTATTTTTTAGCAATTATTCGAGGAATAATTGCTAAAATCATATTTATATGATTACTATATATGGAACTTGACGTTTTATTTCGAAACAAAAGTATATATATTCAATAACGCGTTAACATACTTTATTTTTAAGATAATATAAAATCCGAATTAATATTAAAAAAAGAACACACTTATTCAATATATTGATAAATTTATTGATATATTTTAGTTGATTGATTAGCATTGAAATAATGCTAATCATTGTTTGCATTACAATAGAATGTTTATAAAATAAAATTTATTTCAATACATCTATACATATATCCATATATCTATGTATTTTATTATCTATCGTCGATCAATAATTGATATATCAAAGCCAAATCAATGTTCAAATGTTGTTTTTCAAGCATTTTGAGTAACAAATATTTGTATACTAATTTTTAAACCCTTTTCGACTTTCTTAGTTTTATATCAGGCGAGTTACCTCGAACTTTATCGGAATTCTATAAATTGGACACAGCATTAGAAAGTAACTCGATGTCGACGATAGTCAAACAAATGACAATCGATTGTTTGAAATCTAATCGTCACGCGCCGGGTTGTGGCACGTCACAAAACATGGGTATCTCATCAAGGAATTCATTTTACATTGGTACATATTTTTTCCATTAGCCAGTCCGAAAGAAGCACTAAAGAAAGCAAGAGGAAACAGACGGGGATCGATGCTCCGAATTGCGGCGTCTTGGGAGACACCGTCCGCAGACTCTCTCGACTTCGCCAGACCCTTAGCAAATTCTCCGCCCAAGGTCTTCTTTTACTTCTGAGCATAAATTAAAGCGCACCCGTTAACTTTATTTCATTAAAACAATCAGACCTCCGAGGTGTCCGGCACGACAAAACAATTAATTCGCTTCCTCAAGAGACAATGTACAAACAATTTTCAATGTTAAACATTTTGTAAACGTTCAAAATTCTTCAATTTCGAACTATCAGATTGAATTCAATCTATTCCTGTTTGTTTGTTGGTTAAAGTTTTTTTTTATTTCTTTAGTTTCGTTCATTTTTTTATTACAGTTGAAAATTCTTTTCATATTTTATGAAAAATTATTGTCTTGCAGTTCGCAAACATTTCGTTTTACATTGCAAAGAGTTTTTTTTTATCATAAAGTTGAAAACTCGAGCTACTTAATTCGCGAAATTAAAATTCTCGACAAAGGAGTGAGACTCTCGAGGGCGTCCAACTTTCCATCTTGCTGTTTGAATGAAAAGGAATGTAAAAGTGTTTTTCTTTTTGCAAACTGTATTTTTTAATCAGCGAATGATATTAATACTTGACAATAAGACAAAAAAAACTTGTATGCTCGAAAAAAGCAAAGTTTAAGATTACATTCAGTTTTTTTTTATTTCTAATTTTTTAATTCAATTTTTGTAATTTAAAAATTGTTTATTATCACAATTTGTGATTCGTTTACGAGTTTTTTTCGAATCATCATGGAAGAAAATGTAATTGCAAAATCAGGAAAGGATTAACATGTGCAAATTTGTCTTAAATAATACATTTCGGAACATTCCAGGATAGCTTTTGGTTGTCGGTAAGATTTATAAGCAATTTCGTTTGCAACGTTGATTTACAGCCAATAATTAAATTGTCGTAAGAAGCGGTGGTTTCAACAAAAGGACGTTTCGTTCGCAAAACGTGCGCGTTTCTGAAACTCTCCCTCTGCGTTGTATTGGGTCGCGGGTCGGATTCGCAGTTTTAATTGCCCGTTGCCAAAAACTTACGTCATAAGTCAAATGGCTCTTGACAAATGCTTTTGCGACAAACTTTCTTTCCCTACTTCAAAAACTCACTTTGTACGAAAAATTATACTTCGAATTGCACTTTTTCTTCTGTTTTTTTTTATTCTTAACAAATTAAATAAAATTATTTCAACATTTTTGTTTGTAAAATTTGCAAAAATTTTGATATTTTGAAGAAAATTGGCTATAATATATGATATATATATATATTGCCAACTATGACTTGCAAGAAGTTTTTTAACACAGTAGGCGGCTATGCAATGGTTAAGAAAATTTTGTCTGAAAATATATTGCAAATAAGATTACATGAGAACGTGGTCTTGCCCCGTCCCGTTGGAGGGAGAGGGGAGCGAACACTAAACTAATACCACGAAAAATATGACACTGAGTCAAAATACGGAAAATCGCAGGAATTCCGTTCTGATTTTTCGTTTACGAAACTCATGTGTACCATTTTCATATTTAACCACTTTTTTTAATTCTGTTCAAGTTTGCTGTCAATAATTATTTAAAGCAATAATATAATACTTAAAAAATGTATTGATGTAATTGTTCTTTTTTTTCCTAATTAACAACGATATTTCGTAAAGTAATATAGCAAATTAAATACTTTAACGATTTTCAAATAAAATGTCTCTTTTTATCAAGACCAGTCGAAAAAGCAAAGTTACGACTGGGAAGAGATTTTAAGCAAAACCGCAAAGACATTAGAACTTTTGTGGGTTTAACGTTGAGGAACAATGTTGATTAACATTGGGAGGCCAAAAAAGGAACATTTAAATCTTCGGAGAGATCTTTGGTGGAACAATAGAAAACTAAATCTCCCGCTAACGACCATTCGCGTGGAAAAAAATGCATGTAATGGGTTTCCAACTGTCGCGTATACGCCGTGGCGCTCTGCTTTTTGCCCGATAAGTTTCTTGCGAGGGCAAGAAATTGTGGCGTCTTCATCAATAATCGATACCTTAATGTGACCAAGCGAATATACTTAACGTTTAATTTAAAGTTCCACGATACAATTTGATTAATCAATTGATGAGAAGCGAAAATTCAATTCCATATAGAAAAATGACATTTTTGATATTAAATTTTGATATTAAATTACTAATTTTTTGATACTTCATTGATACTGAGATCGAAATCGACTGACGCTTTAATAGAAAAATTGGTATAATATATAGATAACATACGTCTATTATATATTTCCCTAGTAAAAAGGATCATCTATTGTCCATACATAAAACATATATTGACAACATATTATTTCAGAAATCATATATTGACCATATATTGTTAATATATTATCAATATATTGACCATACATTTTCCATATATTGACAATATATTGCCAATATATAAGAACAAATTATTGATAGTATTTTAAAATTGCTAATATATTGGCAATACATAGTCCATATATTGACCATATAGAAATAATATATTGTCAATATATTATTTCTAAATCCATATATTATCAATACATTGACCATATATTATCAATATATTATCAATACATTGACCATATATTATCAATATATTGTCAATATATTGACAATATATTAACCGTATATTGACCATACATTGACCATACATGGCCACAATAATATGTGATCAGTATATGGTCAATATATGAACAGTATATGGTCAATATATGAACAGTATATGGTCAATATATGATCATTTTTACTAGGGATAATAGAATAATAGAACAATCTGTATAATATATATTATACAGATTGTTCTATTGGGGCGTATTGATTAATATAGATATATTGATATATAATATTATATTGTTATACGAGTGCGGAAAGTTGGCGTTTTCCGTACAAGAGTGCAACATGCTATTTTTTATAACAAGTGATAAGAAAGTGCCGAGAGAACGTATCGATATCAGTGCGGAAAATGGGCATTTTCCGATAGCGATGCGTTATTAAGGCACTTTCTTAACACATGTTATGAAAATATACATGAATTATTAACATATCTCGATTATAGTAATCTATTGATAAAATCAAATATAGATAATCGATATTTGATATATTAAAATAAATTGATATAAGTTGATATCAAATTTAAGCATTTTCATATTACATTAATATATCAAAATGATAATTTGTAAATAAATTTGTATTACTTGTTATAATTTCGAACCATTTCATAATGCAGAAGGCTTTGAGAGTTCTTTTTTGATGAATCTCCGCAAGTAGAGGTTTTATATCATCGAACAAAATTTAAATATGTGATCCAAACTCAAGAGTTTTTCTTGATCTAACGTTCCAAGATTGAGTGTAAAGTCATATTCTATGTAAGATATTTCGCTCTTTTCATTTCTAATGTCAAAAAGCTTTTATTTTCGTATAAAAATTGTATATCAATATACAAAACCATTTATTTTTAAATTGGAATCTGAAGATACAAAAGCGGTAATGGAGAACCTGAGAAAGATTTTACGATGTTGTTTCTCTTATATGAAATTACACCAGCAGGCAATTGCCAGTAGGTATATCACGCTCGGATTCCCTATGCAACGGCCTAATATCGATCATACGACCATCGGTGCAAGCCGCTCGAACAGCATTTCCATATATAATATAATATGCAATTTCAATTACCATTGTAACGCTAAATTAAACGTACTCTTAACACGTAAATCCAATTTACAGACTTGCCACTCGTCATCGGTATAAATATAATTTGACGAATCCACAACCTTTCCAATAAATTTTCATAGTTTGCGCCTACTTCCGATTTAAAATGGAGCGGAACATTCGAATTAATATTTTGTCCAGACAAATTTTGTCATATGTTCCTATTCGTAGAAAACATAATGTAGTAAAAACTAGACGAAATATGTGGTAAAATGAACCATCATTTTCTAACTTCAATGCCTAAAAAATTGTTATTTTACGCGAGTATAAAATTTCTATAGAAATTTTTTCATCATTTGTTGATTTAATAAAGATCAAATGTTGTTTATATCTTTTTGATCAGATTTTGATCACTTTTTGATCTTAAAATGAGACAGTTTTTTATCCCATTTTCACAAAAATCTAGACTTTAGATATTGCGAGATGTATTCAAGATTGATCTTCCAGGATTTCAAAAAAATATTATATTCTGATTTTAAAGTTTAAAATTTGTTGCACACCACCAGGAATTGAACCCCGGTTTCTGAATTGAGAGTCATCTATCTTATCCACTGATCCACAACTACATCTAGCCATGTCTAAAGTTTACTTAGAAACCACTTTTTGAAAGTAATCAATCATTTTGAAAAGTAATCAAAATCTAATCAAAAAGATATAATCAACATATATAATCTTTATTAAATCAAAAAATGATGAAAAAATTTCTACTGGGAATATGAAATATGTTGATTCTTACAATTGAATACGTGGATTTATCTTGTAATATATTTTAATGTATCTTGATAAATATCGACATGCCTTTGTTAATGTGCGATTGCTCTTCACTAAGCAAAACTGCAAAACTTGAAGCCATAAATCGGGCGGCGAGAGCTGTCATTTGGAAAATAACCCCCTCCCTAGCTCTTCTCTCGAGTTATCTAAAAGACGTGACTCAAGACGTGCGCGGATTTTGCAGCGGAGTAAGGCCGTATGCGAGGCAGTGAGGGTGAAGTCGCGTGCACTTTGTCACGTTCGACCATCAGCCGATGGAAAATATATTTTGTTGCGAATAAAGCTAGTTATTTGCCACATTACGAGAGTGCTTTTCTTTTTCACTAGGGTATATATCTGCACGATAGATTTCGGTTCATTATATTCATCCGCTGATACGGTGACATATTTAATAATATATCTTTGATATATTTAAAAATAGTCGTTTTCAAGAATGATGGTTTTCATCAAAAAATGTTATAATTCGATGCAAATTGGACGGCTTATTGTATCCACAATGAATTAAAATCGCAAAATTAAATATATGTCGCGTTGGAGAACAAACGTAAAGCGCTTCTGCATTTACGAAGCAACTGTTCATCTACATGTTAATTAGCTAATGGAAAATGCTATGGTCGCAAAGGGGGAGGCGTGATAGCGGGAAATTCAAATGTATCGTCGAAATTGTTCTTCGACAAGGCTGAAAGCGACGCACCCTTCGCTCGTAATTTACCCTTGTTTTTCTCGCTCGTCGAGACGTGGACGATTGCCAGACGAGTGATAGGTAAAGAAAAAACGCGACCCGCGAAGAAAATCAGCGCGCCTTCTCATAAACAATCTTTTTATGAAATCTTGATTCGGTCGATCGTTAGCAGGATCGTTTCGGGTTCCCCTCCTCCGATAGAGACTCTCGTAATTCAATTATCGGCGTCAGTTTGCGGAGACTGGCTCTATTTGTGAATTGTTTCGTTTAATCGAAGAAGATCCGAGACAAGATTATAATTTGACTTATTAAAACCAATTAAAATTAAATAATATAAAAATAAAATTTTTAAGAACAAATTTTGATTTGTAATTCGTTTTCAATTTTAGAATAATGTAGATCGATCAAAAATATTTAAATCAGAAACCGAAATGCAGAAAAGCTAAAAATATAAAAAAGTTGCGACAGTAAAGTCGCCTACTTTGCAAGATGTTTTTAAGTGCGACGATTCGCGAACCAAATGGAGAGGATTTTTATTCCAAAAAGTCGCGTGTGACGTTCCGACCACTGCGTGATGCATATTCCCATTCGACTATAAACTCCAGCCTCGAAAGTCATACGCCAAGTTTCGGCGGATTTCTCAGAAGCTGAGCGAAATAGTTTTTTGAACACGATACTCCACTTGGCAAATCCGCCTTGAAAAAATTCTGTCAGATGCACACACCCGCTTGGTCCATCGGAATATCCTACGGTTGCTGAGCATTCTCCTCCCTTCGGTTACAGACATTTTTGCAACTCGATACAGTTTCCAATTGAATTCTCGGTAATGAACCAAGCTTTAACTGTTTTTATGTACCAATTTTTTTTGGTTTCAGAGTATTATGATAACCTTGATTTTATTTTTTCTACATATAATATACCAGAATCAACCATTTTTGTTTGTTTGTTAATGTAGTGAACATTTTGACATTTGGTATTCATTTTGCTTAATACAAATGATTCTTTTGCTGATTCTTATTTAGGTCAGATGTTTTAATCTAGTTTAGAACTGATATGAGAAACGAAAGAAAGAGATGACAAAAAAATTATGTTTGTGATCATTTTGCTCGTTATTTATCGCCAAGATCTTGGCGACTCGCGTTGACTTGAGTAATTAAGCGATCGTCAACGATAATTTCGTGTCATTAGATTACGAGTTTTCAACATGGAACAAATGAAGCTTTTCTTATCTTTATTACTTTTTTATTCGTTTTCACTACAATCGAAATCAAAGGGCGCACAAGCGACCTGATATATTATCCTATTCACATAATAAAATGTAAATTCAGTTGACATGTTGGATGATCAACAGAAGAAATCAGTTTTGATATATCTAAAAATGCTGTTGTATCAACCGATTTTTTTTAATGTAAAATTTGTCATGATCAAAATAGACGGTGTATTTTGTTTCGTATCTTTTTATATTTAATTTTTTTGAGATTCTTTTCGACGATAAAGTAGAAAGACAGAATATTCCAGTTCATCTGGAGTAATCAAGTAATCAAAAGTGACTATTTCAATCTGAATATTTATAATCATACTTTATTTTAAATCTTAAAATTGGATTCGACTGAATGTCTAAGAAATAAAAAATTAATAGATTTTCAAAATTTCGAAATTTTAATTTTTATGTTTGATATATTCAACAAATGGGAAACAATTTTTTCATTGATTTGATCTTTTAAACGTCTTATTTAATTTATTTTTCAAACTAATTCAGAAATGTTAGCAAACGCAAATGAAAATGATCTTTCAATTTATCGTTATTTCACTTTTGCAGACTACATTTCATCAACACCTGTCGAATTCGTTCAATCTCAAATAAAATGACACCTATTTTGACGTAAAAGATACCTGATCTGAAAAATTCTCGCCGTTCACTGAACTGGTTCGGAAACTTCTATCACAAGAGTGTCTCCGGTTACGAACAATTTGTTGATTCAGGTTAGGTCATGAAATCATACAAATAAAAAGGAATAAAGCAAAAAAGGTCATTTTTCAATCGCCTCTCTATTTGATTTCGAATTGACTGCAACAAAATTTAAGTGTTCGAAGCGAACATCCTGTCAATAAAGAGATCGAATTAAAAAAAGACCAATTCTATTTTAGAGTACTCTTTATTCAAATTTAATATTAGGTTTGGAAATACGATTTCTTAATCAATTTGTTTTATAATTTATCATATAATTTTAAATATATTTTCTATGAAAATGAGTTAGGCCTTTTTCTAATTTATTTAATTTTTTACTTCTTAGTTTTATATATATAACTGTGGATTGGCACGGCTGATAGCATAAAACACCTTGCATATTAAATATATATTAACAATGCATTGACAATGTATTGGCCATATATGTTCAAATATTTTCATACAAGGACTGTATATTAGAAATATATTATCAATTTTCGAAAATACCAATATATGGTCCATATGTAGTCAATATATGATTTTCGGAATAATATATTGTCAATATTGTTTTGGGTATCAGCAATTTATTATCCTGTCTTAATTGAGATATACTGTTAAAAAATATAAAAACATATGTATTCATTTATATTTTTTTAAATATAGAATACATTTTTATTCTATCGATTTTTAATTAGGTATTTTCAATACGCATGTATGTGAACTATATTATTTTTAACAAAAATTGAAAGCTGTTTACTTGACTCCAAAGACATCCGGAATTAAAATTATTTTACAGTGGGTACGATTTGTTGAAAACCATATTTTATAGATTGTAGTAAATAAAAATAAAAAAGTAATAAAGATAAAAAAGCTCAATGTGTTTTATGTTGTATGAATTCTCGTAATCGAATGACAAGAAAATAGTAACAATCGCTTAATTACTGGAGTCAACGCAAGTTAGATTTCATTTTGACAATAAATAACAAGCGACATTGTCAAAAATTTAATTTACTCGCCATCTCATCTTGATCTTTATAAATTCTAATAATAAAATTCGTAATAATATAGAAATGGGTATCTTGCGGAAACAAAGTTCGTGAAATTATCCTTGTACCAATAACTTTATGAACAGTTGACTTTTAATTCGATGACTGATTAAAAATTATCACATCATTCATCAATCATTATCAAATGATTATTTTAAAATGGAGACAAATGTTCGAATTGAAAATGTATAGAGGAATATTTTTGATATGATCGGAGGTAGGCAAAAAATATTCATCAGATGAAATAGAGTGCGGGAAATAAAACGGAGTAAATGAAAGAGCTTATACGATCGCGGTCAGAGGAGGCGTGCGCGCGCTCGCTCGCCAAGTAATCCTCCATTAATCACAGTGTGGATTCCGGCGGCCGTCACTGCGCCAGTTAGCGACAAAGGGTAGTTAATGGTCGCAGTGACAGTGGGTGGATTTAGCAAAAGTCGGTGGCGTGTTTCTAGGCCCAGTCAAAATATTTACCGCCGGCATTGCGTTGCCGTTCGATGAGCCGTACATCAAGGAGCTCTCGGGTCCCAAACATGGGCGCCACCATAAATACCATCACCGACGTTCTCCGGCATTCGCGTTCCGTCTTCCACTTGGCTCGGCTCGTTCACTTTATCGAAGACTACATTTTCGGAGTTTTATTGTTCCTATTGCTATTCATCTTAATTTAAAATAAACCAATGTGTCGACAAATATAAAAATTATCGTCAAAAAAGATATATTATTGATACATCACAAATAATTGAATCAATCATATATTGAACAAATATATCAAAGTTTATTGCGATGACTGTGTAGTCAATATGTATTTTATTATACACTCAGAAATAATTGGCTGGTTAATTTAACTATTTGTATATAGTTAAAACTTTTATAGTTGTAAAAATTATAAATATAGTTATAACAACTAGAATTCTAGTTGACACAACTATTTTCAAATTAACTATATTTCCTAGTTCGTTTTTTGGTCAACTCGTTATTTCAAGTTCGATTGACTAAAAATCTAGTTAATGGAAATAGATTTGAATAGTAAAAACACCTGAAACAAAAAATGCTGATGACAATTTGATGCTTAAAAACGTAAGATAATATTGAACAATGTAAATTTCTTATCACGATTTTGGATGTAATTTAAAATTTTTGATTTTCATATAAAATGTTCATTATTTTTAAAATTGACGAAACAGAAGAATTTCTCTTATTGGACGACTTACCACTGAACAAAACTTTTCATTCATTAACGAAAAAGACGAATTTTTCAGCGTTTTTGCGTTTTGAATAAATTTTTTATCTTAAATATAATAAAAATTCTTTAAATTTAGAAGGATTAAAATTAAATTCTTAACAGAATTCCAATAACTATTCAAGTTTATATGTCCATTTTTATTTCATCGATTTGGCACAAATCTGTACCTGGTTTTGTTGACCAAAAAACGAACTAAAATGTTCTAATTATAATTACTATTTTTTTATTCTGAGTGTATTATGTTGAGTTATATGTTATTATTTCGTTAAAATAAATCAAGAATATATCGAAATATAATGAAGTAAGAACGTCGAGATATTATCAGGATCATAAATGATTTGCACATAAATTAAAACATCAATGGATGAATTAAAAATATGATCAAGTGCCAAAGTCAGTGATATATTCAGAATCCAAAAGTCTGAAAATAAAATGTGGCATAGCAATCTATAGACAAGTTATTAGCTCGGACCGGTCGTTCAAGAATAAAGAACATTTCGATGAAGAACTCTCTTGGGAGCAATGAAAGAGGTCAGAACACTGCCACCAGTAGGTATTCAATTGCGGACGTTTTCAGCGCCAGGATGTGTAGAGCCCTGCCTCAAACTTATAATTTCCACATATGTCACGTTTACTCGTCTCCCTTTGGCGTTTAAACAGACATCAATTTCAATGCATCGCCCGGTCATTATGAGATCTTAAAAGCCCGCCAAATTATCCTACAAAAAGTGCGCGATTTGAATTTCAAATGTCGTCAACGAACAAATGTCCCGTTTAACTTATATTTCAGGGTTTTATGTCGTGTTTTTTTTGTAATCGCTCCGAAAGATTTGTTTGTTTTGATTGTCAGATTTATTAAGCTTAATTAAATGCTCGTTGTTAACACTAAGATTTCATCAACATGATTGTTCTCATTATCTCTTGCGACATTGTTTTACTTTCTCGTTTCTATTTTATCACATTTGACGTCTTTTAACGTGCTGTTTTTATTAAAATTGTATTCAGGCATTTTTTCTTACATATATATTTTCATATGTATTTATTGTTTTCTTTTTAAGATTTGAAACAAGAGTTTATAAATATATATGTTAACATTGTTTTATATTTTATTTTTTATATTTTATATGTGCTAAACAACAGTTTTGATATATCTTGTTTAGAGAACTAATGAGCATTCATCGAAGCATTTCACAATCAAGTGAACAAAGGATGTCTGGCCATGTTGACGATTGCTTAAGGTTGTGAGATAAACTCATGCAACGCGAGAACAGAAGATATGTTACGTCACGTTAAACTTTGCCTCGGCAGTAACGACGTTACGGTGTATACATTTCGACCATTCTCGAACCGTTTTACTTCGCACGTTCATTAGTCCAAGATGGTTATGACTCGATTTTGCTCTGAAATTTTGTGTAATAATTTAAGCTGAGAGACATCTCAAGTCTAAATTTCCTTAAAATGAACATCTCCAGCGATCTTTCTCGTGATTTATTTGAGTGTTCAAAAAACGTAGCTATTTTCAGACAAAACTTGAGTGTGAAAAATTTCTGAACCATCATTTCATCACTTAAAGAAGTTTCCACGGCAAGAGATATATCCGGTAAAAATATCGTCACGCGATACCTAATTTTCTAATGTACCTCTCAACTTTGCCTGAAAATATTTTCAATTACTTCGATAACCTGTAATCTGTCCCATTAGTTATCCCTTTTGCTTATTTATCTTGTTTTTTTCACGAACGGAAACAAACAATAATGTGAATGAAAAAAAAATATCGTTTCCTTTTCTTTAATAAACAATACAGGATATAGTATTTCATGTTAACAAAATAATTTTTTATTTATGTAAATAGACACTACTTTTCGTAAATGTAAAAAAAAAATGTCTGCCTTTTTGAAATGTAAATTAGACAATATTTATATGTTCGTAGCAATTGTATGATTTTCTTATATAAAATGTATGTAATCTAGGTGTAATACTAAGTTTGGTTAATACATCGCGTAGATGAGGTAAAACCAAATAATGTTTCTAAAGAATATAAATTCTTAACAATCCTCAGCAAGATACTTTTTTGTGAGGAA
Source organism: Trissolcus brochymenae (assembly GCA_030523145.1). Taxonomy (NCBI): domain Eukaryota; kingdom Metazoa; phylum Arthropoda; class Insecta; order Hymenoptera; family Scelionidae; genus Trissolcus; species Trissolcus brochymenae. The sequence goes on from JAQQRF010001096.1 coordinate 26,997, forward strand.
AATTAAATAAAAATGTTAATTCGCTTGGAATTTATGCACGTTAAAAAAGTGTCCCACTAGTGTGACACTATTCCCGAGTCAACTGTAAAAGTTAAGCCGAATGACACTGGTGAAAATGTATGCGAACTGTGTTATGAAAACATTACTCTCGTGAGAGGCAACTTGGGCGTAATTTTCGAAGTTTAAAACATCCCTTAGTGAGGTTAAGATTTAAAGCAATAGTTATTATGCGATGAGGCATGCGACCATTCGTTTGACGATATCAAGTAGCGCAGGTCTACGTTACGCGCGGCGCCGGCTTTGCCGCGTTGTGTTCCATTAACGACAATTCGGGGTCACTTTTAATTCCCACTTGAACGGAGATTATGGATAGAAAGAAATTAGCGATATTGAGCATCAAATTAATTGGAAAATGTTTAATGAGCAACTTGAGAGCATTAAAAGAAAATTCAATGATCCTCGATCTCAATTCTTGCTTTTGTACTTCAAATTCAAATGATTCAGCGGGATTTACTTCTTAACGATATTCAATAAAATAAACTTTCAATTTAATTTGAACAATTACAGTTTAGATTGCATGTTCCAGTATTTATTGTTATTTTTTGATTTTTATATTTTCTCATTTCCTTCGATAGTTAATATCACGTACTGCCAATGAATATACATATATTGTAACAATTCACCTAATTAGCTCTTAAACCTAACCTAAATTTACATTGACTTGAGTTCACGATAATCTTCCACTAGAAGGCGTATCGTTACTTCCAACAAAATTATATAATTGTAATTACTTATTTCGGTAAAATTAGTTAGCTAGTTAAAATTAGCAGCCTGTTTGTCCCCCCCGTTGAAGTCCAAGACCCTGAAAAAGAATTGAGGCACATTTTTCAGATTCTGAAAAAGTAATACAAATATTTTTTTTTATCTCTGCGAATAGGTGTGCATTTTTCTTCATTTGTTGTAACTTTTTGTTGTTGAAACCGTCGAAATAGGTTGAAAAACAACAAAAGCCAACGATTGTAAGTTTTTGACCAATTTAAAGCTGTCACCATATTGGTTCATTTCCGTTTCGTTCCGTGGGTCCTATCAAGCCTTCCCACCAGTTCGCCATATTGAAAAATCAACTGTATTTGTTGTTTGTTGCCGATAACATCGCTGTCGTTTGTTTTTACTGTTTTCTACTCATTTTAATTATTGTCCATTCGGATGGAAGGCCATCCAGCGCCTTCACCTATGTGCGCTCATCATTGTTTTCATTTTTGTTTGTGTTGTCATTCATCCGATAAGGTAGGATTCTTACTATTTTGAGATTGCATCATAACCTTGTTTATAGAAGTCATTCCCTATACTAGAACCACTCAAACTCTCGACGTTTCTTCCTGACTTTCATTAACTTTTCATTGTGAATACATTTTTTAAATAAATTTTTATTGATTGTTGACTTGTAAACGATTGTAAATCGTTTTTGTTATTAAAAATAAAGATCCTATGCAAAAAAGAAAATAAAAAAAAAGCCTATGAGCCAACATAATTTTTGTAACTATTTATTTACCTTAACCCGAAACGTAGCAATATCCTTATAAGCACACAATATTCGAAGAACTTTAAAATATGCCTAGAACATTTTCTTTTACGTAGGATGATCTAGGTACATTTTTTGATCGGACATATGTAGAAAATTAAAATAATATTCTTTCCCTTACTCGTACGGAGAAACGCCGCCTTCTTCTACTTTTTAGTAGGAGAACATAGTTTTTTTTTCATCTCCACAGTTGTGAAGAGGGTAGGAGAATATACTGTAAATTCTATCTACTGCCTATCGTCGCTTATGAGTGGAAAGTAGAATAAGAGAATACATGATTTCTCCTACTCAAACGACGTGAAGTTAGATGCGGAAAATAATTTTTCCACAAAGTTTTCGATTAAATCGTCGCTCGTGAGTGCTACTAAAACGTTTAAAATGAAAAATTCAAACGCAATGTTGAATGTTGCTATTAATGGTACGATTCTGAAAAAATCGGTTCATACTCGAGTCAAAATTTTCGCTCTTAAAATAGATATCTAAAAGAGAATCAGGATAACCTTATGAGAGGTTGAAATGAAGATTTAAAGGAGTTCAAATTCAGAGTTAAACGAAAATAAAGAGTATGAAAAGAAATTCAAATGAGGTTGGAATGAGGCTTGGTTCAGGATAAAAAGTTGTATTCAGTTGTATTCGTTTTTTATCTTTTTTCAACCTCAAACTCTCAAAACCTTCAACCTCAAGCGGTTATTATTTTCGCTTTCAGCACCTTGAAACTGAAAAGAGAATAAAATTTCATATCTTTTTGGCCTTATCAATCATTACAGGATCTTTTAACTCTCTTTTCAAATGCTTTTCAACCTCGTTATCCTATGCCAGTCTCTTTTCAATATCTTCTAAATCTCTTTTTTTGCATTTTTTATTCTTTATCTAACCTCTTTGAAACCTATTTGAGCCTACAAAAAGATTTTATTTTTCTCTTATTAATTTCAAAAGGATTTGAAATTAATACAAAAGGATTAATTTCAAAAGGATTTGAAATTAATACATTGAAAGATACACGCATAATAATATTAATTACAAAATTTAATTCAATCTATCAAAAAATTAAAACAGACATCCATGCGCATGTTTGTATACTGTGGTTAATTGCATACACATATATGTCTTTCTCCTATCATGTTCATAATTATAGACCGCTACCTTTTGTACGTACATGCATTACAATTATATTTATTATTTATAAATTTTTATATTTATTTATATGTTATATAACTTGAACATACAATTCTTAATCGCTGTTATATTTATTTAATGTCATTGAAAATAACACAGATATATCATAACTAAAATAACATGACGGAGATTTGATCGTAGGTCCTCGGGGTTACAAAGTGGATGACAAAGCACTGAGCTGTTTGAGCACTTGGAGGTTGGAATGTAAAAATAATATATAAATTTAGAGACTTGAAAAAGGCGCGTAAAAGATACCAAAAAGAAACTTAAAAGAAAATTAAAAGGGACTGAAATAAATTGTATAAACGATACATATTTTCTGTTTAAGTTTAGTCTCAAACGAACTTAAAAAGAAGATACAATAAGAATGAAATGAAAACTATTGAATTCACGATCATCAATATTACAAAATCGAAATGAGACTTAAACAAAATTTTAATGTGACTCAAATGAGATAGAAAGCAAAGAAAAAGGAGGTTTAAACAAGACTGAAAAGAGGCTCGAAGTGAGAACATTAATTCAGAAGTCGAAGAGATTAAAATGAATTCTAAGAGAAACGTCAGAAAATCTAAAATATGTAATTTAGGGAGAAATAAAATCAAAAATGGATCCAAATGATGTCCAAAAGGTTCAAGAGGATATGTCAAAAATTGAAAATTTTGAATCAGGGTTGAAAAGAGTCTGGATAGACTTTTAATTCATATTGAAGAGGTTGATTACAGAATAAACAGTTCGAATAAACATTTCTGAGATCAAAAGGAGACCGAAAATTTTGATTCGGGTAAATATAAAGAAGCGTTCGATCATTTCGAAAAATGGAGACGATCGAAAAACTTATTTTAAGCTTATTTTAATGATCAGTCATCAGTTTGGAAGCCATCGATGATGTCAGCAAGACATTCCATGGTAGGAGCAAGGATGAAAACAAACTACAATCTTGACATTGCAACATTTACAAGATTGACAGCATTTATAAAGCAAAAACAAAAGGGTTTTGAACTACACAAAACCGACGTTTTCTAGGCCCAGAACTGTCATTAATTTTTAACAACAGCTCCAAATGAGCAATATTTATTTACAAAGGTGAGTTATTATTTTTTTCATTAAAAACAAATGAAATTAAAATCATATATATTTTTGAAAAAAGTAAATAATAAAAAAAGCTAGTTTTTAACAAATGTTTACATAAAATCATTAATAATAATATATTTTAATTTCAGGTAGTTCTCATTTTGTCACGAGCTGGTTAAAATACGATATGATGAAGTCCGTGATTATGGGGACTTATAGTATGTCGAAGTGAACGATACAAAAACGTCTACAAATTGGACTTTTACTATCGACAAGACCTTTTACGGGATTGTGAAAGACTATGTGAAATTGCGTCCAGAACGAGCATCAAGAGAACGATTTTTTGTTCAATACTTTAAAGGGAAGTGCGGAATTGAACCTGTCGGTATCAACACTATGTATAAACAATCAAAACTAGTGGCCGATTTTTTAAAATTGCCACACACTAAGAAGAACGTCAGCCACTCTTCTAGCAGACAGCGGGGCTGATTTGAAGATTTTGAAGCCCAGGGTTACGTGGACAATTCTATGGCCAGTAAAAAAAAATTGGGTCTCTTATCTCCAGTGCTGTTATTGTTCCGTCGAAACGGAACGGTATTTGTTATAAACTATAGAAATTATTATTGTTTAAAGAACTTTAGAAAACGCAAACATGTGCTTAAGAGTTTTTACACATGAAATTTATTATACTTATAAATCTTGACTCGAGTTTTAAGCACGTTTGTTTAAATAGGATAAAAAGGGATCGAATTTTATCTTTTAAGGATTTTTAGCTATTGTTTAGACATTTTTCATTTCTTTATTTTTGAGCCTCGGAAGTGTTTCCAGATGACACTTTCCTAAGAATGCAATCTTAGCGTCATCGGGTTTCGATTGAACCGGACTTTGTTCTGTACAATTTATAAGCCGCGAGTTTCATATTTTTACGATTACATTTTTAGGACACAGATGTTCTTTAACCTTTGTTTAATCATAAGAAAATTCTAGTGGAGGACAACCGAATTTTCGTCTTATACGCCATGATTTTTCAGAACAGTTCTCATCAGCTCGCGATCGCGTTCGGTTGTCCTCCAAGTTTAAGTTACTTATACATTTTTCATCAGTCAATTTTCCGCAGCGTGTATTAAATCGAGAGGTTTTTATGCCTATACGGCTGTTCCTCTATGGAACTATAAAATGTTTATATTTATTTCCACCAAATAACGTGTTTTATCCACTCTTAAAAATCTTCGAAAATGCGCGCGCACTCATTTTCTTCTGCTAATTCTGCCTATGAAATGTCGTCTGCTCTGACATCTGTCATCACTTATATCCACTCTTTTCCATTTTTATTTTATATTTTATCATTAAAATTATTATAATTAAAAAATCAATCTGTATTATCATTAAAAATTTATCAATAAAAATCTGTCATTTTTAAAATCAACCATTCTCTTTTTTTCTTAATTTTTTTTCTCTTAAATAATCATATTTTTAAATTAAAATATGATATATGATATACTTTCAGAAATGAACTGCATTATCGATCATGACACTTTTTCAATTTCTAATTCCGACGCCCTTAATGTTGTGTCGCTGTTGTTCCTTCATTTTCCCTAATCGATATAGATCAGTCTTATCGGTTACCGCCAATCTTTTGTGCCACGTGTCCACCTTTTGTGCCAAATTTTAATTTTTTTTGAAAACTGAGTTTTCTCAAAAATTTTAAAATGAATATTTACTCTTTAAGCTTCTATTTACTCAAGAAGAAGTAATTACATTTTGACAGTTTAAACAAACATGATTCTTAACTTCCAAAAAATGAAATTTTTTTTTTTAACATTTCAACATTTTCGTGCACAGTCTAAACTACGTTATCACATTTTCTATCACATTCAATCCTTTTAACTAACAAAACAATTTATAAAATTTTCAGCAAACGAAATTTCAATTTTGATTATATTATTGATTAAATATTAAAATAAATACATATATTTATATTTAGTTTTATAAAAAATAAAAAATACTATAAAACGTTATATTTTTGCAGATACTGCATTTTCCTTTGATTTTGCATGTCATTCGACACCATCAACATCAACATATAAAGTACTGTCCAAGGAGTGTTGGAACAAAACAATTGAACTAACGTAGTTTTACAGGTAAACACAGGTAAACCTGAATCACTGACATTATTCATATATTTCGAAACACTGAATCTGAACCACTGAATCCAAACCTTAGAACCTAATCCAATGAAATTTTACCATTAAATATGACCACTGAATCTGAACCATTGAATCAAAACCACTGAACCTTAACCATTGAAATCGAACCACAGAAACTGAACCACTGAATTTAATCAACTAAATATTACTAACTTTAAAATTATATTCGAAACAAACATTATTTGAAGAGAAAAAACTTGACATTAATTCTGGAATATTTATACTACAATTTTTCGAATTTAGATTTAAATCATATATTTGCCAGACTACTAACTATATTTTTTGGTATCCAAACTTCCATTTCTTTTTACAAATTATTAACTTCTGAAAAGTAAAATAATTTTTTCTTGCATAATTACTAATTAATTATTATTTCTTTTTATTCATTATTTTAAGAAAAATTTCAAGTAAAATTAAACGAAAAACATCATGCCAAGAAGAAAGATACAAAGAACAGATAAAGAAGAAGTACAATATTTAGAAATGAAGAGGTTAAGAATCTTGGAAGCTCAACGAAAGTCAACGAAAATCAAAAAGCATCGTCTAATGCTTTGAAACGAGCAGTGGCTCTTTCAGAAAGTTTACTTATCAACGATGTTCATTCCCAAATTGTTTTAACTTCCGCTTTGAATGAAAGATCATCAACACAAAAAGTTTCTAATATTAAAAATACTTCAATAAACGAAATCATGGCTAATTGCATAGAAAAAATGGATAAGCAATGTAGATATTGCGAAGCACTACATTTTAAAAATGAAATTGTTAATAACAATGCTGAAAGTTTTAGTGGTTGTTGCATTCATGGAAAAGTGCGTCTAGATCCAATGCCTGAATTTCCTGCGGACTTAAAATCGCTTTTCGACGGATCACATCCTTATTCATCGGAATTTTATGAGAATATTCGGTGCTACAACAATGCGTTTGTATTTGCTTTTTTTAATGCAAACTTGGTCAAGTTCAACGGACGACCAGGTCCATTTTGTTTCAAAATTTCGGGTCAAATATATTATCAGATAAATACTGCTTTCTACCCAATCGATAATGAAGTTGCTGCATTTGGCCAATTCTTCATAGTGGATCCAAACATCTTTACGACACCGTTCATCGGTTTTTGATCATCTTAATCCTGAAACTTTAAAAACTCTCGATAATACCATGAGACGGTACAACATTTTCTCACAATCTTATGAGATGATGGCTCAAGAACTGCAAAGTCAATTGCGATCGAATAACAATAATCCTTCTGAATTACAGTTTCTTTTTTCATTAAAACCAGGAATGGATCAACGACGATATAACTGTCAACGTGTAAATGAAGTTATTATGTCTACTACAGCAGATAGGAAAATTCCTGAATCTTATGTAACAATCCGAAACAAAACCACCAAAACATTACAAACCGTAAGGACAATGGATCCAAATGTTGAACCTTGGGTGTATCCACTCCTATATCCACATGGAAAACAAGGATGGCATCGTGATATCATGCAAGTTAATAATAACCGTCGAGTTACAAGACGAGATTACACTAAGTATCATCTAGCGGTTAGAAAAGATGTCTTCAATCCATTCATCATGGTCGGCGGTTAATGCAACAATGGACTGTCAATTCGTATGTAAAAATCGAAAAAGATCGTTTGGAATATCATAAATCGCATCAAAAAGAGCTCCCTGTAGAAACGTATAAAAATCTCACAGATTATTTTAACACAAATGCTGAAAATAGTAACTCAACTATTGGTAAACTGACTATTTTACCATCGACTTTTGTTTGATCACCACGAAACATGCTGCAGCATTACCATGACGCGATGGCTATTGTCAGACAATTTGGTAATCCAGACATATTCTTAACGATGACATGTAATCCGAATTGGCCAGAAATAAAAGATAATCTCTTGCCTGGACAACAACCAAGTGATAGACCCGATATAGTGGGACGTATTTTTAACATTAAAAAAGATGAATTAGTAAATTTGGTTGCAAAGGAAACTTTTTTTGGTAAAGTCAATGCTTTTGTTTATGTCATTGAATTTCAGAAACGAGATTTGCCGTACATTCATATGCTCATAACTTTGGACAGTAGAAGAACAGTAAAAAATCAACACCTTTATCCAGAATTACATGATATTGCAATGAAAAACATGATCCACGGACCCTGTGGTGATTGGTGTAAGGTTGATGGAAAGTGTTCCAAACATTATCCAAAAACTTTTCAACGAGAAACTACTCTGAATGACAACGGGTACCCAATTTATCAGAGAAGAAACACTGGGATAACTAACGAAAAAGCAGGTGGATTCATAGTTGATAACAGAAACGTCGTCCCTTATTGTCCTAAATTACTGAAATATTTCAATTGCCATATGAATGTCGAAGTTGTCTCCAGTATACAATCAGTCAAATATATTTATAAATATTTTTACAAAGGTCATGATGCGGATTCTGTTGTTATACAAGCAAACAATTCTGGGGAATCAGTTCTTGATTATGATGAAATAAAACATTTCGTAGAAACGAGATACGTAAGTCCAATTGAAGCAATCTGGAGAATTTTTAGCTTTAAACTGTAAGATAAAAGTCATACGATTTATCGATTACCAGTTCATTTACCTAATGAACATACCATTAATTCAGACGATACTTCAAACAAGGATAAATTGTCTACGGTCTTAGACCAAGTAACGATGTTGATGGAGTATTTCAGTCTGAATAAAAGAAATGAAATTGCAAAAAATTATTATTACTCAGAAATTCCAAAACATTTTGTTTACAAAAACGAAATTATTGATGGCAAAAAAGTATCCCGCTGGCACGAAAGACAAAGACAGTAAATGTATAGGTCGTATGTTCTCTGTCAGCCCAGCGCAACATGAATTGTTTCACTTAAGAATACTTTTATTATCAGTCAAAGGAGCTACAAGTTTCGATGACTTGAAAACTGTTAATGGAGTTTTACAACCGACTTTTGCTGCTGCATGCTTGGCATTGGGGTTAGTTGAAAACGATGAACAATGGCGAAAATCAATGATTGAAGGAGTCTCCTGGATGATGCCACGCCAACTCAGGTATTTGTTTGTTCGAATCTTGGTACATTGTCATCCTAAAGAACCTAACGAATTATGGGAGGAATTCAAATCAGCAATGTCTGAAGATTATGCAAGGAATTATGACTTACTGCAAAGTCAGAAGTTGGCGTATGACAACATTATTCAATTACTAAATGACCAAGGTTATAATGATTTCAAAATTGCAAACATGGATGCCATGCAACCAATTGTAAATTTCATTATTTCAACTTCGGTAGAACAGTATTTTGAACTTGGAATTCGTCAATATAATATGATGAATGAAACTCAAAAATCATTGACCAAATTTTAGATGCTTTGGACAACAACAGAAAACAAAGACTCTTTTTCATAGATGGGCCTGGTGGATCTGGAAAGACTTTCATATATAACACTCTTTACCATTTAATTAAAAGCAGACAAATGAACGTCAGTACGATGCCATTCACTGGAATAGCTGCAACATTACTACCAGAAGGTAAAACAGTGCATAAGACTGTAGGATTACCAGTGCCATTATTCGCAGATTCTTCTTCCAGTATTGAAGGACGATCAGAACAAGGACAAACATTAAAAAATGTTGATGTGTTCATATGGGACGAAGCTTCAATGGCTCCACGATATGCTTTAGAAATTATGGATCGGCTTCTCAAAGACATAATGCAAAACAATGCATTCTTTGGAAATAAAATAGTAGTTCTGGGAGAAGATTTTTGACAATTATTACCAATTAAAGAAAATGGTACAAGAACTGAAATAATTAATCTTTCCATAAAATTCAGTTACTTGTGGAGACATTTTAAAAAATTCACTCTGACAGAAAACATGAGTTTTACCACAAGAATTAGAATTTGCTAAATTTGTATTGAACGTTGAGATGGAGAATTAAATGATTATGACGAAAACATTTCAATACCTCCATGCTTATTAGCCGATTCAAATGCTAATATAGTGAAAGATACTTATGGTGAAGCATTGAATAATCATGACTTCAAAAAAGCATCGTCAAGAGCAATTTTGTCTGCACGAAACGTCGATGTCGATGAAATTAATAAACGCGTTGTTGATTTATTAGATGTCTCAACTGAAAAAATATATTCCAGCATTGATAGTGTAGATATTTCCGATGATAATGGTGAAATCGCTACAACAATTTTACCTGAATATTTACACACATTATCGCCAACTTCACTACCACCCCATGAACTATGTCTACGACAATATTCCGTCATAATGCTCATTCGAAATTTGAATACCAATGAAAGATTATGCGATGGAACAAGATTACTAGTTCTTGATTTTTCCGAGCACTTATTAAAATGCGAAATCTTAACTCGTGACAATTCAGGAAATATAACATTCATCAATAGAATGTCAATTCTGTGTGAAAATGTCTATCCATTTAATTTCTAACGCAGACAATTCCCCGTTAAACTTGCCTTTGCTATGACAATTAATAAATCCCAAGGGCAAACATTCGATAAAATTGGCATTGACTTACGGAGAGAAGTGTTTAATTATGGGCAATTTTATGTTGCTATTTCAAGAGTAAGGTCTTGAGAATCTTTAAAAATTTTCACAGAAAAAGGCAATGAAAACAACGTTGAAACAAAAAATTATGTTTATCCAGAACTGTACATGTAAATAGTACTATGGAAACTATGTACTATGTAATTCATACGACGAAAATCATTCCTAAATGCTTTTATGATTAAAACAAATATTTATATTATTATCTTCATTTAATTTTAAATACTTTTCATAATCTTACCTTTATCATTTCTTGATAAAAAAAGTCTATTCATACGTGCTATGAGAAATGGATATGAAAATCTGAGATTTCTTTGGCCAACGCACATTTTGGGTTATGTAATCTCGCTTTTGAAATTAACAACTGTGAGTTCATCAATTCATCCGTAAAATATGATTATATTATCTTGGGTAAAAAATAATCTTTCTTATATTGTATTAAACACTGTACCAATTTATTATTCACACATTTTTAAACATGTGTTTACGTTTTTTATAATCATTTTTTACATCATTATTTTTTATAATATATATATATGTATCACTTTAATAATGCAATAGCAGGGGGCGCGCCCGGAAGGCGCGCTTCATCATCTAGTTTAATAAAATCCTAACCCATACGAAAAACGATCGAGATCCGTGGACATGAATCTTGGTAACGCGACGGTTGCAGCTTGTGACCGTACAGTTATGCTAGGACCTTCAAAAGAAAACTTGCAGCCTACTACCATGCCAACTGAAAGTTATGCAACAACGCCGCAAAATCTTTCAACGGTCATCTGATCGGCTGCAACTTCGACTATAACGTCACCAATACAAGTTGCATCAAATTTCGAAAATCTTGGCAACAGGAAATTTCTAATTACTATAATTTAATTCGCAATTGTCTTTATAGTATTGGAGCTTTAGTTTGATTAATTTTTCAGCATCTTTCCCAATACCCGTTATGGAACCTCCTCAATAAAAACCAAAATATGATTGGCCTAGTGGAAATAATTTAAGAGTCATCAATCTCAATGTAGCAACCGGCAATTTATTTTCAGAACTTGATTTTAATCAATTTTAAAAATTAAATGACATTTTTTGTCAATTTCATATAATCATCCATTTTTGTAATCAAATTTTTCAACTGCGTCGTTTTGTTTTGTACTTCTATAGCACTTTAATATTTAAGCACTTACGATAAAAAAAGCATATACAATTTAAAAAAAAAAAAAATGAAATGTTTAGTTTCAAAATTTTATGTCAATTAAGCAGATTAAAATTACAAAAATTTGTGATCCTCGTATATAATATTGTTAACTATAAGATGAAATGTAAGAAACTGTGATTTTAGAATTTAGAATAATTATTCTTTTTTTAAATAATTTTGTTGTGTGATTGTGTCTTAAATGTTTCCGAAAAATTACATTCTATGTATCACTTAGTTTTTTTAGTGATACATATATATATATATATATTTATTTATTTATTTATGTCTGGTTTACCGTACTCGTAAGAGAAAATATTATGTCTGACTAATGGGAGAACTAGGAAATCCACACTCGTGTGATGTTTACGACACTTGCTTCGTTCGTGCCACAAACTTCACATTCGTGTGGAATCGCCTACTTCTCCCATTAATACGACGATATCTATTGTTTTCACGTATAGATATGTTCCAATACGTTTCAATGTGTATATTAAAACACATTTTGTGTATACAGTATACATATTATATTATCGATCTGTGGTGCTTCATTCTCTTCGTTCACTCCGCTTCGTCATTGCTTGTACCCTACCTGTCCCCGTAGTTGAGCATGCTGGTTTGAGCCCAGCTCACATTCTTTTCATTACGGGTCCAGGAGGGCCAAATAATTCCTATAGTTCGTTGCAGGAGCAATGACCTTGGCCAAACGCCATCGGCCAGCTTCGAAGCGAGGAGGCCCAACAACAATTCTTCTTGCTTTATCTTCAGATATTGTTAAAGTGAGTCCGACAAATAAATAATTATTATTCTTTCATAATAATATTATTATGTCTTGTTCTTTTAGATTCAAGACCTTGTCAACCGACTATACACGCGCTCCTACCCAAGCTAGCCAGCCTCCATCCTGGCAGTGATCACCGTTTCACAATATATATATTTATACATGCTGATATGTTTTGATATACTTCGATATATAACAATATGTATTGCTAAATTTGAATGTACAATTTTTACAATACAAAATTTATTTATACAAATTATTATATTTGTATAAATATACAATTTATACAAAATTTTATATCAATATATTCTGTCAATGATAATTTAGTTATTTTCTATTAAAGCCACTATTTTAGAATAAATACATGATTTTATTATATTTTGTAAAATTGTTAAACAATGTATAATTACTGTGTTAGGAAGTATATAAAAAATATTGACCATGTGAAATTGTTCATAAGTGAATTTTAGTTTGTCCGCAATGTGACATCAAAAATATGGATCTATGAAGGGTCGAAAAAACAGTTAGCGATAGAAAGTTGCGCTCATTGGAAGAAATATGATCCACGGTAGGGTGGGCAAGATTAATTGCTAAAAGAGCCAGACACGAGGAATCGTTTAGCAGCAAGTGTAACGCATTGTTTGGCTATCCAAACCGGGGAATGCGTGTTCGTGAAAATGGACAGAATATATACGCGAGACAGTTACCACGATTAGCGATATATCGCGTACCCGGCAATCCGACGGTTGCGATAGATTAAGAGACTGCCCTTTGGACGTAGATTATGCAAGTGATCTATGTAATAATACCATAATGTTGAGAAAACGTTTAGAGGGAGGCGTGCCCCTGCTTTGTACTGCATTAACAATAGTGGGAAAAAGATTTTCGGATGGAAAATGTCATTAATCTTATTCAATCGTCAAGACGAGTTTTTATCGTGATTTCAATATTTCGTCATTTTGTCATCGTTATATATAACGTTATATATAACGTTATATATAACGTTATATATAACGTTATATATAAAAAAAAATATATATATATATCGAAAAATCATTTAATATATCTAAATATATATATATATAAAATATAAATATATATTTATATAAAATATAAATATATATATATATATAAAATATAAATATATATATATATATAAAATATAAATATATATATATATATATATATATATATATATCGAAAAATCATTTAATTTATATATATATATATTTGAATTATTTCAGTTGTATTAATAAGTCTCAGTGTTATTTGATTTTTCATCAATATATCTCAACATATTTTGATTCTTATTAATAATAGTTTTAATATTTTAATATATTACGTTATTATATATGTTATATATCATGTAAAAGAGAAGCAATTATTTTTTTGAGTATGTTAACTAAATCTGTCAAATGACAATATACGTGGCATAAAACTTGTGCTAGGCACGGTCTCTGAATCGTCACGTAGAAATTCTCATTTTATTGTTAAAAGCATCATAAACGTCGGCGGATGTCGTTACAATCCCCCAATGTGAGTATACGCCACAGCGTTATAAACGTCGGTGTGGATTGTGTTGCTCTTTACCATTCGCCAACACTACTCGCGACCTAGTGTTGTATTATTCATTCGCTCTTTTACACTTAAAAACTTTTTTAAGAAAAAATGCGAACAGATATAATTTATTTTCACCAATTTTTATCTAAAAATTAAGCTTTTTTTTCAATCAAAACATGATTGATATTGAATAAGACATTCAGAATTTATGAAATGAATTAAAATAAATTCCCATCTTTATAATATTATGATTGTTGAAAGAATTTCTTTATTGATTTATTCTTGAATGTAAGACGTATAAACGTGCATGAAAAATAATCGACGATAAACGTAGAGTGTTTCTGAGGGAGCAAGAACAGCCAAAAATATGTCATTTTCCCCCGCAATCTCTTAGCTGCATACACGCAACCATTTCCGTTGCTCACGCTGATCAGGTCAATTTGAATTTATTTGCGCGTGTTTTGATTCGCATCGAGTTGTCTCAAATGTTGGACTTTTCCTTGCAATTAAATATTTCGCAATCATTTACAACGTGCAGAATTCTTCACTATTTTTATTTAATTAGATATCTTTTTCCACATACTGCTTTGTATTGAATGTATTCATTTTTATTTTTTATGACTTATATCTAAATTTGAAAAGTTTTACAGTTATTAAAAGTCATTAATCATTTTTATAATATATAAGTAAAAACTCATTTTAATTTCCATTTCATTGCAATATTTGTCTTGAGTAAAAATTGTCTTTTAACCACCACAGTAAAAAAAATGAACACTGAAGCCAAGTTCATCTTGAACTCACAAGAAATTGAATTATTCCAAGATATTTAGATTAAAATTGATTCCTTTTGTACGCTTGACCTGAATTCACTATTTAATTGAACAATATGTCTTAATTTAACTAACTCGTGTAATTGAGTCAACTCCAGAATTCACTTATTAGCTAAATTTATAAGTGCTTGATTTAAATTTTCATTTTTCTTCAGATATAATATATTTATACTTATTTCAAGATTTCAAGATTTAATGTTCAGAAGGTTGCAAGTTCAAATCCCACAACGTGCGATTTTTGTCTGCGATATCTGTATTTCATAGCTGTATTTCATGTATACTTGTAAATTATTTATATGTATTATATGGTACGGAAATAACTGATATTCATTTTTTTTCTAATTTAATAAAAACTTCTTTTTATTCATGAAAAACTTATTTACTCGATTAGAATACGTGGAAAGTTAATTTAAGCCATCATTTGCTTAATTCAATTATTGGTAGCGGTATTAAACGTATATGAGTCCAAAATGAACTTGACTCGAACGAATTTCAGTTGCCATCAGCACTTTATTTTAAGTGTATCAGTGAAAATGAATTATACGAAAAGGTCAGGAAACGGCAAATGAAATAAAATAAAAAATTGTTTTTCATTGGACGGTTATTATAAGCATTATATTTCAGAACTCGTCTCGAACTACGTTATAGTGCATTTATCAATTCTTAAGTGTGTCCGGCCATAAACATAAAAGAATGTTTTCGTGAACGGAGAGGAGTGAATATCGTCATAAAAAGAAAGTAAAAGAAGCGAAAGAGCACAATGAAGGTGCAAGGCAACGGGCGAGGAAATGAAGGAAATAAAGAAAGCCGGGATGTACGCTGGATCTCAGCGGAAGTCATAAACAGCTGGCAAATCTTTTCATTATCGTCCCGCTCCATAAGTGATTCGTATATCATCGTAAGCGGCCATTCTGTGGGCATTACCGAGCGCAAAAAAGTGGGACCCACTGCGTGCGTTTTACGTCACTGTCTCATTCAATTCTATTTTAATAAGAGACAATAACTTACAGCTTCTCAGCAGATTTTTGCCATCATCCATGGAAAAATATTTTTTTCAAATCCTCGATAAAGAAATGACTGAATAAAAATTAATTTGTAATTTAAAAAAAATAATACTTTTCAAAATTATATATATATAATTAATTATAATTATAGAAAATTATACTTTTCAACAAAATATTTACTCATGAATAAAACGTTGTTCTTTTGTTTTCTCGTAAAATTCAAAAGACACGCTTTTAGATATGAATAGATATGTTGGAATAGAAAATAACACAATTAAAAAATTTTTTTTTTAAATTGTATACAACCGTATCTGCATTCGTCAACCCTGGTGGAAATAAAGATGAGCATGCCTTTGCATTATTAGGGTCTTTTGTAGATAATTCATATCAAGCCAACATGTGATAGAGTTTTCATGAAAGCCGAACTTGGACCTATTCATAGCTGATTTAGGTTTACCTTTTGGAGACCCTGCTTTATAAGCAAACTGAAAAAATGTCCTTTAACTGTTGTATGGCGTGTAATGCCTTCCCTTTAAATTGCCAAAATTCGGTCTTTAGTAGGCCCAATTTAACTTCTGTTATATCCAACAAAATAATTAGATTCTGGGTCTTATTAGGTCTGCAAAATTAAGCAGAACGAATGTGTTATAGGGTAAACATACGGTTGAGATTGAAGAATTTAAAACTGCAAATTTCCAGAAAACAAAAGACAGTTCGAAGAAAACCCCTATTATTTCCGGGAAATTATTTGGGACTAAATTAGATTGGTAAACAAATAGTTTACCGTAAGAAATCTGTTATCAAAAGAAAAGAAACAGAAAAGTGTGCTCCAAATTATAATAAGAAAGTTTCTCTATAACACTGCAAATCTATACTTGAAATTTAGATATTTCTGTAAATCAGAATAAGCAAGTTGGAAATAAGCAAAAGGTATGTCACTATATTTGATAAATCAAGTTTTTTTTTTCGTTTTTTTAATGTCGTCGACTTTGAAAACCCTATTTTTGTTTACTTTACCAAACATTTTTATACATTAATTATGAGATAGTTAAACCATTTGTTAAAAAAAGCAATACTGATGAATTATACATTTTACAAGTACTTTTTAGTTTAGGAATTTACAAATGCCAATATCCATGCCATGCCAATACTTCTACCACAAAAGCTGTGTCTCTATATTCAAACAATTGATTCACGACAACCCAGCCGATTAAATAAACATATATGAATATCATTTTTTTTTATTTATCAAAAACGTTGACATTTACTTCATTTATAATTCTTTGAAATATTGTACAAACTGCTCAGTCGTCGTTTAATTTAAATAATAATATTTCTTTCATAGTTTGTTTCCATTTTCGCAACGAAATGTTTAAGTTTAGTTTGGAGCACTGAATAGTGGCACGTTTTGGTTGTATAGTAAAAGTTTGGCTAGCTTACAAACAAAATGACAGCGGCCGCTTAGCTGTTTGAGCAAAAGCGGGGACATATCCACATACATATAAAAACCATATATTGGTTTGTGATAAAACTGGGAAATTAAAGAACATATTAAAAATACATTGTTTGAGAAAGTTATTCGTTCACGTGTGAACTTTGTTTCGGAAATGGAACCACGACAAAAAAACAAGTGAGTTTATAACAAAATATAACAATAAAAATACAAATACACAAATAGTCGATGTCAGAAACGTCAAATCTCATTTGCTGTATCTGAATTTCGAATCAACAAATAAAAATATATATATATATATATATATATATATATATATATATATATAAGTGGGGATGACAGATGTGAGGGGAGAGTTTTAGGAAGCCAAATGACATTTTGTTAGTTAGCCAAATGGTTAGTTAGGCGGCTATAAATCAAAAACGCCAATGACCATTTTTGAAGGTGTCATCAAAAGTGCCAAAAATAATATGATCAAAAAGTGGTTTTATTAAAAAACAGTAACAAAAATACCACAAAACTCGGTGTGTCAATAACCCAAGAAACAAAAAATAAAATTACAATTATCAGAATATTGTAAAAAAAACGTAGTCTTTTTAAAAGTTACATTAATAAAAAAACCGATACATTTAAATTGGAATTGGTAATGCAGTTCTGCCACATTCAACTAAATAATCTAGAATTTTTAATTCGCCACATTCAAATTTTTTTTCTACAAAATGTTCGTTTTTTTATCACCATTGTCACCCTACAATTTTTCCTCGTTGCTGATCCTGAAAACAAATACGTTTCAGCTTGCAGTTTTTGCAGAACTTCAATGCATAAGTGCACCGAAGGCTTTGGCGAATAAAATTGCCGTTTCAAATGCCTATGGAATGCCTCTGGTCCATT
>JAQQRF010001097.1:0-16905 GCA_030523145.1 Trissolcus brochymenae
GAATAGACGACAGCTGAAGTATCTACCGCCGATAACCGAGGATCTGATCAGCCTTTAGACATTATTGATAAGTACCGCATCTGTTTTATCCGCGCAATTAAAAATTGACTCGTCCCGGGTAAAGTAGTTTACTGACCCAAAAAGAGTCGACAATTTTACAAGCGTTACGATTGGACGTAACAATTCTGCTTTACGTACTCATCCGACTGTCCCATTTGTCCCTGGGTTAGGAACGGAACCGCGTCAACCGTTTGGCGCGAAGTTTCAAACTGCGCATAAACTCACACAGGGAAACACGCACACAGGCAAATTGCACGGGCATACGGACGAATGAATTGCACGGGCACATGGCCAAATGAATTGCACGGGCACACGGGCAAATTAATTGCACGGGCACACGGGCACACGGGTAAACCACCCCCCTACACGGCTACACGGGCAACCCTCATACCCCGAGTGACCCACACGGGTACACGGGTAGCGTGCGAATAGAGACTTCCTTAAACAAAAGATATTTAAACCTATACAAATTAGAACAATATTGAAAAATCTCATGAATAATTAAATAAATAGGTTTTTCTTGTAAAGATGGCACGTGTAGCACGTAAACCCCTGCTTTAGTTGTTTATCATTTTCTTTGAATTCTCTTTTTTTATGTCCAATAGAAGGGTCAAAACCTAAAACTTTATTAATGTAAATTAATACGTAAATTTATTTGAAATTTTTATGTAAAATATTTTTATGTTACTTTGTTTTTGTATTTATTTTTAACAGGAGGTTAAAAAACGTAGCTTAGCAGAACTCTCTTAGCAGAACGTAACTTAGCGGAACTCTCTAGTTATATAAAGAAAGAATTATTATAAATCTATATTCATTGGAAATCTTACTAATTTACTATTTATTTTGTTATTTTATTTTATTTTATTATTTAGAACATTTATTTATATAAAGTGTTCTATCTTGGGACATTTCTGATTTTAGAAAAAATTGTTTTGCACAGATTTACATTGAGAAAACAGTGTTAACAGTGGCATATAATAAGCACCACCTGTGTTCGTCATATTACGCCAACAAGTTGACGTTAGTTGCCCGCCAAATTTTAAAATCAAATCCAAAATTTGGAGCGCCCTGAACTCCACTTGAAGAAATCAAAACGCCAAAAATGTGTGGTGGAGAGGATACTCCACTTTGGCGCCCGACGCATGCCGATTTGGCGTACGAGTAACGCCAATTCGTTGATGTAATATGACAAACACATGGTGGTGCTTATTATGCATCACTATTTTGTCAGTATAGCGGCTCTCCATATATCTTTTGAATCGTGACGAGTATTGAAAATACGCATTGTTGGGAACTGTGGTGCCACCTGTGGGGATATCCATATGTCTCATTCGAAATGTGTCATCGCGCATCGCCCACTGGCGAAAGCGAGGCGAGAGCTATCGTATTGTTGTTATAAGAGACGTGAGGTTGAGTTTGTCCTATGCGCCCTATTCAATTCAATCTGCAACGATGGCATTTGACTAGAATTGGGAGTGACATCACGCGCGATCGTTTATTGACACGTCGGTTCTAACGTAAAGTAGCAACCACACAAAAGGAGGCAAACAATCGGATTAAATAACGATTTGATAACGTCACCGAGGATAACAGCTACCAAGTGCAATGCAGTACGCAACAAATCGACAATGACACAGTGATCGGTTTCAGTACACGATTTACATTGCAAGGCTCTTCTTATAATGGGCTCTACCAGACTGAGGTGAGCGGTGCGTGCCAACTCGATCACTTTGGCATTTCATCGCAAAACATATTAACAGTGTAAACAATCCCATCGAGTGATACTTTGTTTTCCCAAAGTGATAGACTGAGACAATAAATTATATAATAACGAAAGGCCAATTCCTGTCTTATGTTAAAATGTCAGTGACTATAATTAAATCAAGTTCTGACGAAACTAGAAATAACATTATGCATTTCTTTTTAATTTAATTTTGTAAAACTCCCCCGCTGTCAAGACATTTTACCATAAGAATCTATGTTATGGTATAGTTAACTAACTATATTAAATCAATTAGCATGATGATTTGTTTTTCGCAATGTTGTAGAGGTATATATATAACTAAAGTATTTATATAGTTAGAAACTAGTTGCTTGGACGTACATACAAAATAAATAATCAAAGAACATTACGAGTTTTCAATAAGGAGGAAAAACAAATTCATTCTCATCACTTGAATAAGAATTATTATGAAAAGTAATGACAATTGCAAGAAGAAAAGCATAAGAAAGACTGAAATTTAACAAGACATTATCAAATAAAAAATGTTTAACAGTCATAGGACTATTGTAAAATTCTAGAAATTAAATGAATTTGATCATTTTTTATATTAAAATTGCTTGGCCATTTTAGGCAAAGTATACATTATTTATGTAACAATGAATTGCTGTTGCATTCTATTTATGAAATATACACCTAAGATACAAAAATATCTTCATAATTATGATGGGAACACGCCAATTGGCAAAAAGCTATTCATATTGTTGTACCACAAAATATGTATTTTTTAACCAAATTTCTTGATATTAACAACAATTTTAATTTTTAACTTGTACTTATTGAAATTGAAGCCGATTTAAATTTCAAAATGACTGAAAAAAATTTTTTTACAATTAAGACAAACAGAATTTTAAGCTAAGGAACTTACTTCATACCATGCTATCAAAGCATAAATTTATGCACGAAATGTATTTATTCCATATCACCCATAATAAATTTACAAAAAGTAATGCAATTTGTATTAATTTTTTTTAGAGAAAATGTTAAGCAGTTGTTCGAATGCTTCTGTGAGGTAGCAGAGCCAGTTCGTGATAAGGCAGCATGGATTTTACAAAAATACCCTGAATCATTTACAGATAAGGAAATTCTTAAATCAGTTCCTAAATTTTCTTACCCATGTGAGATAGAAAAGTAAGAAATAATGCTTATACTCATTTAAAATTATTTTGTCATTGATTTGACTCATACATTTTTTAATTTCTTTTGTAGCTCAGCTGTTCAACATTTTTCATTCGTACTAACAAGCATTGACTCGCGATGGACCTTTGGATTTTGTCGACATGATCCCAAAACAGAAACTGCATTGGTCATTTTGAGTGCATTGCCATGGCATGAAGCTTTTTATAAGTGTGTATAAGAAAAGAGAAATTAATTGTGTTTACAAATCATTATTATACATATGGTACTCATTTACAATATTGCAGATTACTTAATCATATTGCTACTGTCATCAATTCCAGTAGCTCAAAAGATAATTTGTGGAAATTTTTACAAGATATATATAACAGTGGAGTTCCCAGTGCAGGTGCCTCACTTACAGTCCCACTTCCAGATGCCCTCACTGTATGCTTTTTGAACGAAATTATAATTTTTAGATTTTTTTTTTAATGTTTAAACATTATTTTATTTTTTAGGTATTTGTTTGTCCTAGTCCTAAACATGGTCAATTACCTAGTATACCTGAAAATGTAAGTACAATTTTCAAAATATTTCAAAGTAAATATTAATATAAAAGATTTTAGTTTTCCTTACTATCATTTCTTTCAATAAAATAGTCAATACAGTGATGAATAAGTAATAAAGTTTAGTCTTCCTTCGCAGAGAAACCTTACAGAATATTATAGTGCAGTTGATCCACACAATATGATGATTGTATTCGCGTCAATGTTGTATGAGCGAAGAATTGTCTTCACATCAAAGAGATTATCTAGATTGAGTGCTTGTGTGCAAGCTTGCAATGCGCTAATATATCCCATGATCTGGCAGCACATATTTATTCCGGTACTACCTGTATCCTTAATGGATTATTTATTGGCTCCAATGCCCTTTCTCATTGGCGTGCCATCGCCAACTTTTGAGGTATAAATCTATTCGATTACTTTCTTTAACAATTTAAAATGGTTGTTAATTTATTTTTTGTTTTTGTTTTTCAGCTTGTTAAAAAATCTGATTTAGGAGAAGTGGTAGTCCTTAATGCTGATACCAACAAAATTGAATCTCCTTTTCAAGACTTGGAAACTTTACCAATAGATGTTGTTAGTATATTAGCATAAAAAAATGCATCACAAATTAAAGTTGAGTTAATTCGTAAAAATTTAAGTAATGATTTTCGTTTGTTCATTTACAAACAGATATCAAATTTAAGAAAAGCGTTACGTAATAGATCAGGTCTTCTGGGCGATGGAGTATCTAGAGCATTTCTTCGTGCTTTGGTTCAGCTAACCGCGGGATATAAGGATGCCCTTATCTTCGGGGAGAGCATCTCATTCGACCAAAACGCATTCGTCTTAAGCCGTCCTGCTCCTATGCAACCCTTTTTAAGAAAAATGTTAGATTTGCAAATTTTTCAACAGGTAATATCGGTTTTGAAAACTCAGAAGCAAGAAAACATGTTCAATAAATAATTATTTTATTATATATTGATATAAATAAGTAACATATAATTATTCATTTGTTGAACACAGTTTATCGAAGAACGGTTGGTGATGTTCAACTCCGGCCTTGGTTTTACGGATGAATTTGAAATAGAGGCTCTTAATTATTCCGACAAATCTAGCAGTAAATTTGTGCAACAATATCGAGAATGGACACATGCAATGCGCAAAGAAGGTTCCGCGTTCATAAAAAGTGTAAAAGATAAGGTAAAGTAAACTTTCATTACCAATCAAATATTCGTTTTATATATCATTTTCATGGAAGTTTTTTGTACCAATTTCAAATTTGTTCCTATTTGAATTTTAGGCTAACCCAGCGGTTAAATATGCAGTCAAATCGGTAGGTTTAACAATAGACGAAATTGATTCGACGTTACTTTATTCAATATAATACATTATATAATTTTGTTGATCCGATATTTTTTAATATACAGGTAAAAGATAAAGGGAAAGATATGAAAACTGCGTACAAAGGCTTTAAATGGAAAGGTAAATGTTGCAAAAAATGTTCATTGCTTAAAGAAAAAAAAAATTTTGCAAATTGAAATCAATTTTCAGGACGTTCGAGTAAAAATGAGAATAGTACAGAATTTCCAAAACCCCGATCAGCGCCAAATTCTCCAACGATGGACCAAAGGCCAATGTCGAACAACTCGCCATCGAAATCACCTAGCGGCTTCACCGCCACGACAAGCTACCGCAAAGATTTTCGGTTTCGCAATAGCAACACAGCCGAGACGAGGTAATTTGAATATGCATTGTTTTTGGGACAAAGTTTTCGGCCTACATCATTTTTATATAATTTATATATTTGTATATAAATATATATTTGTATGCATAATATTCATTATTTATTATTATTTATATACTACAACTGATAGCTACTTTAATTTACAGCCGCCAACAATATTCTCCGTTAAAATCAAACTCTCAGGATTCTCCTCTTGATTCGCCTCTTGAAATAATAGACATAAATCTCATGCACGAACTGAAAGATGTATTATTCCCCACGCCAAAAGCTGTTGTAAACAATGTAAGTATAAAGAATGTTCATGCTCTTTTTGTATTGAGCACATCCTTAAAACGTGAGTGCAATACATTTTATAATGTTTTTACCAACCGTGATAGTTGTTTTAAACTGATATAGTTAGATATTTTGTTTTTAAATCGTTCACTTTAAACTTTGATATTGACTGAAGAATCACTGTTAAGCGATTATATAGAACATCTAATTGCACAATTTATTGAAACATAATGGCATGTGTTAATTAAAACATATGTCTTTAATGACTTAATGAAAAGATAAGCTAATTAAAATACCTTGAATTTCATTATTATACTTCTTATAACTGTGGATGTCTCTAAAGATAAATGAAAACAAAATTTATCACCTCGAATAGTTTTACTTGTTATCATACAATTTATTAAGAATATAACGAAGAATATGAAACTGTTTAATAAAACTGTGATAATGATGTCAAAAACAGGATCAGACTTCAGAAACACAAGACTTAATAACACTCGATCCACCAAACAGCGACGACGAATTTGATCCACTTTTATCAAAGTCACTGAAACCAAATAGTTCCAAGCAGATGACACAATCGTTGCACATATCGGATATGGGCGAAGGACTGAGCAACCCGCTATACCCATATTTTTTACCAGCCAATTCAAACTCAAACAACGCGCACACCCAACAGCACGTCTCTGATAATTCAAAGGATCTCTATCTATTGCAAGAATATGGCATTGACTTCCAAAAGTTCAACCTAAGTGACAACCCAACGTCCTCGTCAGCCAGCACACGCGACCAGGATCTACCAAATACTAATTTTAATAGTATTAGTCATGCATTTACTCCGACATTCAATTCGACTGTCATGCAGTCTCAGAGCAATTGGACAAAATTCGAATAAACTTTATTTATTGTTTTATTATTATTAACATTATTATTTGTTGTACATTCACTTGAGATCACAAATATTCAGATAGGATTTAAATTTATAGTCGCATTATCCAGTCAAACTCAATGAGTAATTTGATAAGAAAGATGGCCTCGAAGACCGAAAAATGAACATACCTTTATTGCATCTCTATAGTATTTGTTTTTCTTGCTTTCAGTTTTCATGTTTCAAAACATACATCAAAACTTTCTTCTTAATTGACAGTTTATCTATCTACGACTAACTTGTGAGATAACTGTGTCGTTTTGGAAAAAAGAAGTATCACTTATCACGTACAGGGTTAAATCAAATCATTTATAATATGATATTCGCTCATTTTCAAATAATTTTTTTTATGGATTAGAACATATTATTTTTTGTCATGTCTGCATGCGAAACGCGATATCGCTATCTACGTGTCAACGGGCGACGTAGTAATTCACTCCTCGGGGGGCGAAGTGCTACTTTGCTTGCTGACACACAGATTACCTAGTCACGTTCCGCGTACAGCCAAAACAAAAAAAATATTATGCATTGGTGCGTTAAGTCATAGGATAACTTTGTCGAGGATGCAAAATATGCTGAAATAAACTTTTATACAAAAGCCTCGCATATTGTGAGACAAGAAAGTGAACTGCGTGGAACTATAGACTGCCGATGAAAGCAAACTATGAAACGTCACCTGCTATTTCAAAAAGCATCGTAGACTGTACAGAAAAGGAAATTTGAGTTTTTTTAGATGTAGCCAAATTGCAACGTCCATTATTCTATGGCCGAAATAGACATTTTTTACACATTCAAATCGTACAATCAAATCAATCTTTTTATTTATTGATTGTTATTACGCTTTGGTTCAAATTTTATATTGAGAGTGCAATTGTTTTATAATTATCATTGTTAAATAAAATCTTTTGAATAACAATTTAATTTTCATTATTATTATTATTATGGATATCATTACCAAAGTGCCTGTTGGAGACCTTATCTCCGAATCTTCTATTATGAATCACCGTTGATATAGCCTAATAAATAATAAATAATCAATTAATAAGATAACATTTGCTTTGATATGAATTATTTTGGAATAGATCAGACACATTGAACGTAAATCATATCATAAATATTATTTCATGAAAATCTAAAGAACTGATGGGCGTTTATAAGAGCGATATTTGTTTCAATTTGACAAACAAAATTGCCAAATTTATGTTTTGTTTAAAATTAGATATGATATAATTATTATATGATTATCGAACTCTATTTTATAACCACGATAAAAAAATTAATCAAGTCAATTAATGTTTAATTAAGAAAAATGAACGAGACAAAAATTCTAGGATAATTGTTTGGACATAAAGTTATATTTTATTTATTTTATCGCTGAATATTTTGAAGCGACATATTTTATCTGACCGAAGTATGCGTTTATGTTTCAATCTACAATGAATCATAAAATGAGCGCGCATTGGATTTAAGATGGGACCATTTTGTCATATGGCAAAATAGTTATATGATTTTTAAATTTTTAATACTAATTCTGTTAACACAAGCACGTCTAAATGCTTTATACTTCTTCAAACTTTGTGACAATGAAACCTACACATGGATAAATTTTAAACAAATTCTGACTTTCTATTTTTAACCTGCAAATTTAAACAAAATAATTTCAAAAATGGCATGAGCAATTATAAAATGATATAATTATGATTTGGAAAACTATTTTGACTGTACAGCTGGTCCTATCTTGAACCATGCATGAACGTGCAAGTGTGATATTAGTGAATTACAAATGTACATTATCGAAGGCGGATAGAAAATTTAGGTTATTAGGTAATTGTCAGTGATAGACGGATTGTATGATTGATTTAATCAATTTTCATCTATGCGAACAAATAAAATGAATAACAAAATAAAACATGGAGACACACGTTTGTTTCGCATTTCATCAGCTTCTAATTTTGTATAAATAAATAATTCATTAAGCTGATAAACCAAAACAAAAATGATTGATTTAATCTTCTATCGGTTTGCAACATATAACTTTTTGTTGTTAAGTTCTTCCTTCTGTAAATATTGTATAATGATACGAGGCGCAACAAAAACCAGTTGAGAAATGTGTAAAAAAATATTTCGCCTGGGAAATTATTCATACAATCATGAAATGTTTCTTCCATTTTAAGAAATGCAAATATCTATTATACAGAGCGTCCCAAACCATCCGTGCCGTCCTCGCATTTCGCAAACTTACCAAAAAAATAAAAACAAAAAAATGCGTGTCAAATATTTTATAAACCTCTCTAATTAAAAACACAAAATGGTCCCCTTTCACCGCCCCCTTTAGAGGGTGAGGGCGACAACTTAGAAATTTAAAATGGTACCCCATTCGTTTTTTATTCTTTTACGTTTTTATTAAAACCAGATGATGGTTCATCCAAATATTTCAGCATCCGAAATATCCCGGCGCCCAAATTTTTCAGCACCCAAATGTTTCAGCGCCCAAATGTCATGGACTCGTAAAATTCAATTATGTTATGTAAAAAGTTGCAATATTTCTTATATACTAGATCTGAAATCCTGTTCCAGAATACAGTAAATAGAACAACTTTTTTTCGGCTAAATCAATTCAATTTAAATCGTGACAGGCAGTGTATTTCGTTGCTCTGTTTCATGAAAAAAGATGAACAACTGTTGATTCAATGCGTGAGAAAATTTTACTCTGACAAGTGAAAGAAACAAGCTGTTATTTTACTTGAGAATTTTAATTTTACTCACCTGTCAAAGTGAAATATGCTCACGCATTGAATCAACAGTTGTTTATCTTTTTTTATGGAACAGAGCAACGAAATATACTACATGTCACGATTGGAATTAATTGATTGATGACAGGGTTCCAGATCTAGTACATGACAAATATTGTAACTTTTTTTTCATAACATAATTGTATTTTACAAGTCCGTGATATTTGAGCTCCGAAACATTTGGGTGCTGAGACAGTTGGGCGTTGTGCCATTTGGACGCCGAGATATTTCAGAAACCGGAATATTTGGATGAACCAACATCTGGTTTGAATACATCTGGAATTCCGTTTTTTATTTAGATTCTGAATCTGCAACAAAAAAAACTGTACCATTTAAAATTTTTTATTTCCCCCCCCCCTCCCCTTCTAAAGGAGCGGAGTTAGGGGAGCATATTTTTTGCCTTTAAATAGAGGTTCAACATTTTCAATATTTGACACGTATATTTTTATTTCTATTTTTTAAATAAGTTTGTGAAATACCAGAGTGGCAAGGGTAGTTTGGGACACCCTGTATTGTAACTATACAACAGAGATACTTTCTATACATAATTTTATAAATATTAAAAATAATTTTGCATTGTATTCATAATAACGACGCACTATGTCATATTTATGTTGAATTACAATATATTAAATAAAACTAGGCGATTATTTTGTTCAATATTATGAGTTGGATTTTATACTTTCTAGGATCAAAGTATGTATGCTTTATTTGTTTATTCAAATGAATTCTTATAACATTGTATACAAATGCGCAGATTATATACAAACGGTATAAAAACAAACCCAAGCATGATTGAAAATTATCAGAGTAAAAATAAAGACTGTAAAAATTAACATCTCTGTAAAAACAAACTCTATAAGAACAGATCCATTCGTAATATATGTAAAAACAAATACCTACATGGCTGTTACTACATTTAATTAGTAACAGCCATGTTTGTTTGTTTGTTTTACGTATTTTTTTTTACTCTGATCGTATTCAATTGTTGGTACACTGTTTGTTTATATCTTTCCCGTTCGAACGTTTATTTGTTTTGTTTTTTTTTCAAACTACTATAATTAACAAAGGTACTTTTTTGAATAATGAAAGATTTTGCGATAAGGGAAAATGGAGATGTTGTATATAATAAATTAGAGTACCAAGAATATTTGTATCAGTTCGTTTCAGAGTATTTAGTTTATATGCAGGGAGGTCATTTCAACTTCAGACATTTTTTCAGTAGGATGCATATTGTCAGTTGGTATCAGTTGTCTCAAGTTGAAACGACCACCCTTTATATATTATTATTATTATTATTATTATTATTATATAAAATGAGTTGGCAACAAATGAAGAAATATAGAAATCTGCAATTATATGCAAGTTGAATTCTCTACATGCAAATTTTGTATTTAGCAATTTTGAAAACTGAAGTTATAAATAATTTATCTACATTTCTTTATACTTTATAAACAAATCAATTTAATTTTATTCAAAAAGGAACGAATAAATTTCAATGCAAAAATTAAAACTTTAATCTGATACATCACCCTAGAATGCATAATAACCCTATAAGTATTATTATAATTAAACAAATATTTTTCATGTTTCAAATTTTAAAAAAACTTGTTTAAATTTTTTGTGCAAAAAAGAATTACAAACAAATTTGAAATTGTCATCCTTTATTCTTCGTCCGATCGAGCTATATTGTTCTATAAAATCATTAAACACATACTATGATACATGTAAACAGTCGGGTTAAAAAAACACAAGTATATGAACATCAACAAATGAAAACGATCTGAGTAAAAATAAACTTTACATAAAAAATAAATATGTAATGTATACAAATTAAAAATGAAAATTCAACATATTATGAAAAAACGCTTAATTTTTATTTTCAATTTTGTTACATTGTTTATAGTAGCTATTTTTGTCTGTCTTTACGTATGTTTGGTTTTACACTGTTTGTTTAATAACCCGTCCCATTGAGCAAAAAATTATAAACTGATTAATTATTGTTTATAAAAAGAAAAATTAAGTATAAATAATTAAAAATTAATTATAATAAAAACTACAAGTTGTATGAACTATGTGCGGTATTTTGTTATGGACGCCATCTTTGCTACGGTAGAGAAACTGGTGTGTTCCTTTATGCGCATGCTGAAGCACATTTGCGCAATATATCCGTGGAGGCAGAGTAACGTTGAGTATGTCCGTCGCTTTGGCAGGCAGTCATTAGCTGCAGTGGTGTCCGTAGTTCATTTGCCTCATCATAATTTTGCCTACTAACGGCAGAACTATTTCGCAAACTCTGGTCGATCGGTTTTTGCTTTTCGTTTTCAAGCAGTTATTCAAAACGATTCGGTTTTATGACGAAAAAGCATGAGTATTGATTTGAGTATTTTATTTAGTAATTGTGAGAAAAGTGAAAAGTGTGATAAGACAATGTCGAGTTTAGCTACGTCCATTTGGTAAGTCAGGCACATTGATTGTTTTGTTTTTTGTTTTTTTTTGTTTGTTTGTTTGATTTTTTTTTCAATTGCGACGCAACGTCAACGTGTTATAACAATATCATTCTAATACGTTGATGATACGACGTTTGTTGCGAGACCCAATCAAAAGCACGTTTAACGTTGTGCTTGTGACTTCCGTTCAATTTGACTCGAACAAATTTGACCGATTCTGACACATAGCTGCGCACAATCAACGTCAAACTTGGGACGCGTCACGTCATCGTCGTACACAGTAGCTTTTGTAGGTTTCTTTTTTAAAACCAATTTCTATAGCTTTTTCAATTTTTCTTATTTTATTTTTATTTTTCTATTCCATTTTTTATTTATTCCGTCAGTTGTACATATGTAAAGTAACGGAGAGATAAAGAGAGAAACAAAATGGCATGAAAGAGAGAGAGAGAGAGAGAGAGAGAGAGAGAGAGAGAGAGAGAGAGGGAGGGGGGGAGAGATACGTGCAGGCGAGAGTTGAAACAAGATAGTAATCAAGTTGAACGAATAAGTAATTGATTGTTTTAATAATTGACTTTTAATGTGTCACGGTGATAACAAAAATAACGTCAATATCAAAGGTTTCTCGTTTGCTAATTCGTGGCTGCGACTCAAAAAAAAGAAAACAAGATTGACGGGAAAGTGTTATATAAAAGTATTAATTTGCTACTGAGTGTGCGTGTGTCCAACGCGACAATTTCTTTTTTATACTGTCCACCGTAGTGCGTCAGATTTCTTTTTAGCTTTTCCTTGTTTGTAAAAATTTTGTTGCCAAATCTCGTAAATGACGTTATCAAAAGACTTACGGTTAGCCAAGTGTGAGCAACGTTTATCATTAACCTTTATAAAATAGTATGAAAAATTAGTAAAGTTTATTTTTTATTTACACCTTATACATTAAACATTTTTCGTCTGTAGGATTCTTCCGAATGAGATTTGATACATTTAAAGTTAAAGTACTATTAAACACATGTATTTTTTTATTTTTTTAATCATAGTGTTAATCGATTTTTGAATGATGAAAATTTAGAACAATTTTTCTTTATACTGCAGTTTCACCAAAAAAACTAACCAAACTTTCTAGAACCAACCAAAACGATATAATAATAAATAAATTTATTTATTTATTTTAATTTTTTTAAGTTAATTCTGTTTGTTCAAAGCTAATCCTTACTGTTCAAGTTGTTACGTTAGATGCAAGCAATGTGACTGGTAAATAGTACGATAACCTTACTTATATAGCTCAACTTATTGTTGAAGAGTGATTATTTTTTAACTGTTAATAGTAAATTCGCAATGAATTGAAACATTCGTTTTAAATTGTATTCACATCAAAACTGCATAAGCATTGTAATTGATAATAAAGAATTTGAACCTCAGCATGCTTGTATACAAAACAATATATATACATATTATCGGATAGGCAAATCCATTGGAGTGTTTATGAAAGCTTGAGTGATAAAATTGTGCTCAGTAATGTATTTAAATTTGAAATTGTAAACAAAAGGCTGAATTAAAATTGATTGAAAAGCAAAACCATTTGAATAACGAATTTGGATTGTTCACAGTGAAATGTCAGGCAAGTGTATGGAAAACAATTTGAACGAGAACGCAAGGGCCCAGCCACACTACTGTATAACGCTGGGTGTCGGGCCTCTGTGGTGGTCCTGATGCGCCCCATGCCGCATTGTCTGTTTCCGCAGTCAACACAGAGAGCCGCGGCGTGGGGATCAAGCAGAGTCAGCTCTCTGTGAGCTCCCACATTGTACTCGTTAGTATGACCAAATGTACATGAACGGATCAAAAATAAATTAATTTCACCAAAACTTGATTGGCCGCTCTGTTTTTCAGGAGGATGAATTGTTAAAAGCTCTAAAGACAAACGAGACTCTACGCCTGACTTTTGCTCTTCAATTGACAGAATCTACTTCTGTCGAATGGGAGACGGTTGTATGGCATAACTGCCTGTATATCCGTGTGCCAAATTGTCTCTTACCGGAAGGCTCTAAAGAGGGATTTGTATCGCTTCTGGAATTCGCCGAGGAAACATTACGTTGCAAGAACATTGTCGTTTGCTTACGCAAAGATCGCTCCGACCGAGGTAACTTGTTAATAAAAACTTGTCCAATTTCATTCTGATTCATCATTTTTTTAACTCAATGGCATTCATTTTTTTCAGCTATGCTTGTCCGGACGTTCATGTTTCTGGGATTTTCAGTGCTTCCACCAAGTCACGCCTTAGTACCACCAGGTAGTGATGCCAATAATCTCTATATGCTTTATGCTATTGAGTAATTCGCAGGAGACATGATCCTCTTATTAATTTAAACCTAAGGTAAATGATGGCTTTAGATCAAAATCACTTTTACAAAAAAAAAAAAAATAATAATAATAATAAAATAAAATCAATTATATATACATATATAATCTATAATAACAATTAATTTTGTTTTCAGATTCTCTTCAAATTAAAAAAAAAGCACTGAAAAACTCCAGAATAACTAAGAACACTTATCATAGTCACACAACTATAGCAACTATCTTAATTTAGCTTCCAATTAAGAATTTGTTAGAAGCGATATAATATTTTTCGCGGTGCGCCTGAGCAACGCTTAGAACAAAAATTATCTTTCAAGTTAAGAAGAGATTCTATCATTTGAATTTAAGAGGATCGATTCAAACATATTATGGTACATAGTCGCATATACACGTAGAAATGGTACTAAGAGTATATAATACACAACGTAAGGTCAATTCATTCTCTTGGATATAAAGTTTACAAGATCATTCGATGTGCTCACAAGGAGATGTCCGTGCGTTTAAAATCTAATCTTTGTTCTTGCAAGGAGAAACAAATTTTTTAATCTTATGACAACATGAAATCCGCCGTTTATCAAAGTGTCTGCGTATACATTATTTTTCAGGCTGCAAATTTGTATACATATATAGATTCTATATATAAACATACATAGATTTAGTTATCAAATGTATGTTATTTGTAATCAATCATTGTTCAGAGGGAGATTGCAAAGTGAAGATCCGCCGCCATATTTTTATTAGTTCTTTTCAATTCTTTTTTTTCTTTTGTCCATCAGTATGACAAAAATGCCAAAAAGCATGTTCGCGTGCCTTATGAAACAAAAATTTCATCACATATAATCACATAATAAACTTAAAATATGATTAATATTTGCTGAATTCGACAATTTGATCAAAAGTTTATAACAGGCCTAGAAATAAAAATCGCTTTGCAATTCACTTTGATTCTACATCCACAATGATAAGATCATTTTATATTCATAGAACTAGATTAAAGCAGCCGTTTCATTTAATTCCAGAAATACGATTGTCTCGAAATATATTACCTTTTGTCTCTCACAATCCACAGCATGATAGAAGCTAAATGATGTGCCTGCTTTTCCGAAGCTATTGCGCGACGCCAACATTGCAAAAAAAGAAAAAAGATATTTTTCATTCGTTGCATTTTGCTCGAAAATTTATCCAAATTTTATCCAAAGCTTGTTGTGACAACGAGCCAAATATATTTTATTCACTATACAAGAGAAAATAGAGAGCTGATTCTGCTCATTTCAGTGTCGTCTTTACCAGAAGCAATATTTTATCCCAAAAGATATTAAAACAAAAAAAAAAACAAAACAAAAAAAATCAATGGCTGAAGAAGTAGAGTCGAAAAATAACAGAAATAGTTAATGATGATAAAACTAACAAATTCACTTGGGCTTACATTTGGTGAACACTTGATTGCTCTCCTGTTCCTTAGATTTCGTTTTGACGTTCTTCAGCATTTTTTGACACAATCACTCCCCAGTAATCTCAGTGTTAATTTTAACTGATGTTAGTTGTTTTCTGTTTCCCATTCACATGCATTCATGTTATAAAAGTATAAGCCACAGGTGATAGTATCGTCTGAATAAAATCTATCTAATTAAATACTACGTGACAACAAAAATGGAATGAATATAAAATGATATAATATTAAAATACATGATTAAAACATTGACGAAATATTATTTGTGGTATAAGAGATAATTTGTAATTTATAAAAATTCTCTTTCTGCTGAATAAAAAGTGCATACATTTATCCAGATATAATTGTATTTTTTGTGCCCCTAAGAACAATTACATTATTTATTTTGCATGTTTTTTAAAAGTATCATTTTTATATATGTTATAATTGTTGATATTTATTTGTTGCTTCAGTAATAATTCATTCGTGAGGGTTGTTAAGCACTTGGGGGAAGGTACACGATCTCTCCTCAACATGTTTCAAGTAATAAAATAGGCAATTCAACCAGACATCACTTGACGCACAAAGTCTTCGTAATTTATATTGCCTTGAGAATCCTCATGGCCAGCTAGTAATGTCTCCACTTCTTCGTCACTCAGCTTTTCACCTTAAACAATCAAATGATATTACTCTTAATTGATCAATATTTTACTAAAAAAATCAATCAAACAAAACTGATTCTTCTTCACTGAAAAACATAAAATTTCTGACTCATTGAATGTTATGACGAAATAATGCACCGAATTTATTTGAAACAAAAATCAATCAAACAAAACTGATGACACTTCTCTGAAATAACATTAAAATTCTGACTCATTGAATGGCATGACGAAACAATGCTTCGAATTTATTTGAAATAACATTCTTGTAAAATTGTTATTGAATAATCATTCAATAAAGTTTGGTTGCATAATTTGGTATTTAGATTTTACCAAGAGTGGTTAGAAGGTGCCTCAATTCAGCGGTTGATATGAATCCATTGCCATCTTTGTCAAAGTGTCTGAGTCCTTCAATGAAATCGTCTGCGGTGTCAGAAGTACGTGACTTACTGATGGCTTGATAAATTGGAAGAAAAACTTCGAAGCTGATGCGATCATCTGGTTTAAGTTGTTGCGTCACTTTTTTTACGTCAGACTCAGTCGGGTTCTGGCCCAAAGCTCGCAATGCGTCACCAATCTGTGATACATGTATTTTTCCATCCCCACGACTGTCGAACAATTGAAATGCTTCTTGGAATTCTGTCAACAAATGACCAATCAATTAAATTTTCAGTTCAATATATCTGTGGCACAAAGGAAAAACCAGTTAACTCCATTTTGATGAATTTGAGATAATGAGATCATCCGACAGATATCGTTTGTTTTGCTGAACTT